>JALBCR010000401.1:0-250175 GCA_030710515.1 Abscondita cerata
GGAACAAGCACGAAAAAATGTGGCGGTGGCGTATTGATAGCGGTGAACAAAACTATTAGTGCTTTGGTCTTGAACGCTACAACAAACGTGGAACATCTTTTTAAAGGTTAAATTCATCAAGGAGGTTGTACTTATAGGGGCTGTTTATATTCCTCCGAACAGTTCTTCAGAAGTGTATGAATCCCATTGTCGAGCTGTTGAAGACTTATGTGATAATCATTCCCCAATAAAATTAATAATATGTGGTGACTACAATCTTCCCAATGATCAATGGTCACATGACAATATAGGAGTCATGGCTAATTATAAAGCTAGTCCAGGAGCTGCGATTCTTCAGAATTCATTTGGTTTTTTAAATTTAGCTCAAAGAAATAATTTGCCTAATATACGTGGTGTGTTTCTAGATCTAGTGTTTTGTGATATTACGGCTGATGTGTCTTATAGTTTAGATCCACTATTCCTAATAGTGCTCATCATTCTGCGTATGCTATCAATGTAAAGGTAGAAAAAATCGTAACTGTACCTAGTTCTATAACTAAATATTTTTTCATGATGCAAAGTTTGAGGAAATTAATTTCGTTCTCGCCTCTATTGATTGGCAGTTTCTTTCCTCGGTATTTGTAAATATTAATGATCTTGTTGATGAATTTTATTCCATTATGTATCAACTGTTTGAATTTTTGTTCCTAAAAGAACATTTATCCGATCTAAGTACCCTATATGGTTTAACAAGTCCTTAATAAGTTTAACCAGACAGAAAAAGTGTGCGCATGCTAAATTTAAGAGTACTAATGGGTACAATGATTACCTAACTTTTTATAATCTGCGACACGAATGTAAATCTCTTAGTGCCATACTTTATAGGGAATATTTAAACGGTATTGAAGTAAAGATTGCTACTAACATAAATAACTTTTGGCGATTTGTAAATGACCGAAAAAGAAACTAAAGGCTTGCCTATAGAAATGTTTTGTCCAACAACCGTAGTAACAATTTAAATGATACTGTTAATTTATTTGCCGATTATTTCTCGTCTGTCTATAATTACAACATCTGTAACCAGACTTCAAAATCTGGAACCGTTGGTTACGAAAAGGTTGATCCCAATTTTAAATTTATAATAAATAGGGCAATGGTTTTTTGAAGCAATTAACAATTTACGTACCTCCTTCACACATGGTCCTGATAATATCCCTAGTGTAGTATTAAAAAAATGTATTTATTCTGTTATTATACCTCTTACCATAATCTTTACCCGTTCCATACAAGATCACTGTTTTCTGATAAATGGAAATTAAGCTATCTATCCCCAATTTTAAATCAGGAGACAGGCGTGATATTAAAAATTATAGAGGCATTTCTCTACAATCAATCATTCCAAAAATATTAGATTGTATACTAACAAAGCAACTGATGTGGGCATCTAGAAATCTGATAATAAATGAGCAACATGGCTTTTTATCTGGTCGCGCTACAACAACTAATCTCATGCAATATCATGCCTTTTGTCGGAGGCTTTGGAGAATCGTATGCAGGTTGACGCTATTTATACTGATTTTGCCAAGGCTTTTGATAAAGTAAACATCCGCACTTTGTTAATGAAGTTAGAACAGTACGGGTTCAATGTGATGATCGTTGAATGGTTAAAAGTTTTCTTTGTAACAGGAAGCAAATTGTTAGAATCGACAGTCATTACTCTAGAGAAATAAATATACCTTCTGGAGTTCCCCAGGGTTCTCACATGGGGCCTGTACTGTTTTGCTATTTATAAACGATATAAGAGATTGTATCACTAACTGCCAATGTTTATTGTATGCGGACGACCTTAAGATATTTAGAACTGTAAAAAATATTCAGGACTGTATTTTGATTCAAAATGATTTAAATGCAATTCAAAATTGGTGTGGTAGAAATGATTTGTTCCTGAATATTACTAAATGCAAAGTCATATCATTTTATAGAATTAAGTATCCGATAGAATTTAAATATTGTATCAATAATATTTTAATTAGAAGGGTAGAAACTATTAAAGACTTAGGAGTCACATTTAGTTACAATTTAAGTTTTTGCGCACACATTTGTAACATCGTGAACCATGCCTGGAAAATGTTGGGGTTTATATTGAGAATTGGTAAAGATTTATCTTTCAGGTGTGTAAAAATTCTATTTTGCTCATTAGTTCGTTCTACCTTAGAGTACTGTTCTCAAATATGGTCCCCTTACATTAAGTATCAGATCGTCGATATTGAAAAAATTCAAAATAGATTTTAAAAGCAATATCTTTTAAGTTAGGGTTACCAGCATTCAACACTAACAATATTTTAATGCATTTGAACATGTCTACACTAGAAAATAGACGTATAATGGCCGATTTGCTTTTTATATACAAGTTGGTTCATGGGCAGATAAGATGTTCTACTCTTGTAGAATCACTTGATTTTTGGAACTCAAGTTATCATTGTAATACAAGAAACAATGTTTTGTTCAGAATTGGTCATTTTAATACTTGGTGTGCCTATTACTCTCCTCTTGTACGAATGGGTTATGTGTTTTACCCAAATATTAATGTTTTTCGTAGCAGAGCAAAATCTGTAGTTCATTTTCTCCTCTAGTGGTATAGTTTATTAGCGTAGTAAGAAAATAATATTAATTATTGGTACCTTGCAAATGTTATTTCATTTTGTTTTGAAATGGATGTATTTTATGTATAGTTGTATACATAGTTTATTAGCGTAGTTAGAAAAATTACTTATTGTTACCTTAAAATTTTTTATTTTTATTTCATTCTGTTTGAAAAGGATGTATTCCGTTTGGATAATAATAAATAAATAAATAAATAAATACGTATGCATGTATTTATAAAAATTTAATGCACTTGAATTGAGTGCTATAATAGTTTAAGATTACATATGAAAGTTACGGGCCTTCAAAGAAAAATTATTAAGTTTAAAGCTTTTAAAAATTGAACTGATATCTTGGAAATGTTGGTATTAATACATTCCTACTAAATGATAAAATGGAGAAGGTGTAAAGTTTTCAAAGTGAAATATTTTATTTTGGATCGCAAAAAATACAATCAAACTGAAGAGCACAAAACCTGTAATGAAGTTGAAAGGAATAGATGGAATAGAAATCAACAACGTAGAAATGTAGAGAGAGCTACATTCAATTATAACGTGTCAGTCGATTACCATTCAAAGCAAACCGTTGCTATTGGACCAATGAACATTGTGTTCCACATTGCAAGGAATTTAATTTTTAAAATGAAGTTTACGGATTGTGTTGCGCCCAGTGGTTGAAGTTAAATTGACGCCATTGATACCGTCACCTGAGATAATTTTGTGTATGTATGTATGTATAAAAGTAAGTACCTATAATGAGAAACAATAAACTTTTGTAACCATGTGACTGATGCAAAATCTGTTGGCAGGTTGAGATGGTATAAAGTACGTCTATTCATTTTACTTATCCTGATAAAGTCATGTATGCATCAAACACGAAATGATCGTCGTCTGTAATTTAGAGCATAAATATGAGCACCAACTTTTCTTCATTCACTTAAATGTTGATTGAGGTTACGTGAATCCAAACGATAATACAGATACAAAAGCTGAAGTGTAGGAAACATTTAATTTCTGGTTTTTAAATGAAGTTATGCTAAAGTAAGGCAATTCTTCTCTCCACTCGAGCTCAAGTGAGAGTGCAAAAGACTTTCCTCATGTGTTAGACACAAACAATTTTCCACAACAAAAACAACCTAATGAAAAGACGTAATATTTATTGTAAACGTAACTTATTGTTAAAAAAAGTTGATAATAGGTGGGTCCCAATAGTCTCGCTACAGTATTCTGTAGTATCGGTGTGGTCTCAATCTGTCATAGCGCAGCCGCGTAATTCTAACCAATAAATGTAGAGTAGCAATTTTTAAGAGTCGAAATATAAGACATTAAATTAAACAAACCTGATTGAATACTAAATTAAATTGTTTAACTAAGTACTAGGCGCATATAGTTCTAATAACACATTCTTACATTTTTTACATTACAGAGGCACTTTTGTAACACGACATTATTTTCCTCGTTAGTGAGGAAAAACGAATTTTTCTCACTATTTGTATAGAAAAAACGTCCGTTTTCTAAGAATCTCGTGGAAAAATATTTTTCTATACAGCTAGTATAAACAGAGGTACGAACACTTCGCTATAAAATTACTTATATTATATTTAGAATTTTCTCAAAGATACCATGAACAGGTTGCTAAGGACGGAAAGTGACTACAAATTTTTGAAAAATTATTTTATGGACGATTCAGCACTATAAGTCGATTCTACAGACCACAATTCGTTAAAAGACCAAATCTTGTCGAATTTATCAAGAAGAAATCTAGGCAATATCTATAGAGTCAGCTAGTTATCAATAAAATTAAACAAAGAGTTATCAATTATAAATATTTAAACTTGGAGGTACAAATTATGCGATCAAGGTAACAAAAATCCGAAAAATGTGTAAATATTTCTGTTACAGTTTACAGTAATTTAAATGGAAGGCTTTAACCGAGTATTTTAGTGACCATGTGACGTGAATTATTTTTCGTAATACTTGTTGTTAATCACCTTGGTTTACCTAAAACGTATTCATAATCAATCCCAAGTATTCACAAATTTATAGAAAATAACGATTGTTATTTTTAAAAAAAATATTACAAAAAAACTGGTATAAATGAATTTCCTTCCGTCCAGTAACTAAAAATTTTTGCCACTAACGTATCAACCATTGCTTGCACCTCTGATAGAAAGTGCAAATGTTCCAAAAAAGATCAAACTACAGGGTTCTAAAAAGTAAGAGTACGAATTTCAGCATTACCCATAAAATAGACAACCTGTTTCTTATAAAGGGTTCATAACTGATCCATTTAATACGCAAGACTGACAAAGTAGTAAGGTACAAACTTCCATAGCGGTATTTTGCGTACATGGAAGCACCATAAATAAATAACTACGGCAGAGCAATTGATTTTTGATAATTTTAGTTTTTATAAAACACGTTGATGGATCGACTAAAACTCCATGTACTGTTTAAAGCGTGTCCTGACCGAAATGTCGATAATTATAGTCTGTATACTATTGGCGCGGAGTAATAAATCATAATTGCTTGAAAAATTCTTTTTTTGAACGGCACGAAAACCAAAACTAACCAAAAACACATGCCCGCGCACGACCCATCTAGGGTCGAGAACAATAGTTTAACGTGTAAACACGTTGCCATCGCCCAGGTATGACGAAAGAGAATCATAGTCGTAGATGTGGGTATATACCAGATACAAAATAATGGTATATAATACGTAGAAGTAAAATTTGTAAGTGATCTACTATACAAAAAAATAAATAACAATAACCACATAATAATCATACAAGGTAGATTTTACTATTATAAAATTTACCTACTAAAATGATTTTCCAAACGTACAGGTACCTACCCACGCAATACGGGAGATCGATAATTTGATAGGTTTATTACTCCGCGAATAGTATACTGAGTATAAAAAGTACGTTAAATTTTAATCTATCCATCAACCACTTTCTCCGATAAGAAGACCCTAAACGTAGTTTCGGGAAAACTAAACTAATTATTTTCATCGTCAAAGGTTATAATAAACGTTCAGTAAGTATAATTAAACAAATTATAGTTTTTCTCCTTCTTTAGGGTGCTATTTTCTCCCGAAGGTTGACGATTACCATGATTGTTTCTATTTTACTTATTACTTATCGCTGCTGTTTTTTTTTCAGGGATTTTACGTTGAATAAATAATTGTAATAATTGATATTTCGTGCATCTATAACATGGTTTACTAATTTCGAGGACATTTGAAGTTAAACAACATTTTGTATCCTCTGTCCTGCTTATCTGTTTTCCAATTATTTTGTTTGTTATTCTATTATCCAGTATTTGTTTGTCATTTTCGTGACTGGCACATGGGCTGGTCCATTTTAAGTCATCACTGACAATGCTTTTTTTTATGTTCTTAGTTACCTTGTATTATATTTACGCACTTAAGCAGAATTACTACATATGAATACTAAGGTGGGTCAGAGTTGATATGTATATCTTAAGAGGCTCCATACATCACGCTTACATCAAAATACAACAATAAAAAACAATACTGTAGCATACGAATAAATAAATTAACATTAACAAATGGTCCAAATAGTTCAGCTTTTGTGTTTTAATTTTCTTAGGTTTTCTATGATTTTTTGATCAGTGACTATTCATATATGAGAGCGTTCTTCTGTAGAGTCACATTTCTAAAACTCCAATCTTTTTTATCATATTTTCAGCATACCAGTTTCATTGCTGTACAGGGAATGAACAAATCATCTATTTATTTCAACTTAGCATGACGAATAATAGCTTCAAAGTGATTCCTAAATTTATGATGACGCTTCTATGTATGAAAGATAATAACTTAGAAAATAATTGAATGCTATCGAGTGGAGTTATAGAAACCAAGCGATTATTTTAATTTATTCTGGGAACTCCAGTGGCGTAACAATACATAAAATTAATTCAATGCCAATTCCAATGCAAATATCTTTTTATTATTTAAAGTGGCCGGTTTGGACAATATAATTTTAAATAGTCATCCCCGGACATGAATGGTTTAATTGGTAATTTATTTTTCAATGTTTAATTCTTAGACCATTCATGTGCGAAAATGACTATTATCGAAACCGGTCACTTTTAATAATAAAATCATATTTCTATTGGAATTGACATTGAATTAATTTTACATATTTAAATCAAATTGTTCAAAAGATCGAATCTGTCAGATTATTACTTTGTAATTTGAATTTACATAAAACGTTAAACTTATTCAGAACTTGATATTTCTTTAAAAAAACTTGCATTGGATTGTAAATATAAATCGATAGCAGAATCGCACTTTTGTAAACTGGATTGAAGTTATATGTCATAACATTAGGTAATACCTGCCAAGTTATGTATAATAATTAGAATATTCAGCAATAGATAAAAAAGTAGACGCATTTATCTAGTGCTGATGCATTTTCTCTAGAATTGTATTTTATCTATTTTAATTATAATGCTTATTCTAACATTTAACTTCCAAGTTTAGTTTATAGTTTAGTCTTTTGTAGAAGAAATATAAATATAATCCTTTCAAATAAATTCTAATTTTTTTTAAAACTTAACCCAACGTCTCCAAACGGACAAGCATCGCCGAAGTGGAAGTGTTGGTAGCAGGAACGACCTAGCTGAAGAAAGCATCCAACTTCAGTCGAGTTGTCGTAGGGACAAGCATTGCCCGTAGAAGTTTGCTGGAAGCAAAACTATTAACCTGATCATCGGAATCAAGTGATCGAGCACTTTGGTGATCAAAGATCAAAGTTAAATATCAAATATGACACAACATCCTAAAGAAAACCTCATTGATTTTTTTAACAAAGTTTGCTCTCTTTACTTGCAACTTTAAATTTAAAAATTTCGTTAGGTAGTGAGAGACTAGAAAAGTAATAAGTTTACATAAATACATCCAAAGAATTGACTTTAAAAGTTTTATAAGTGGATTGTCAGAACCATTGATAGTTTTATTAGAAATCGTTCTCCAAATTCATTGAAAATACTAACAAAAGTAACTCTTATGATTATTATTCTTCACCGCAAAAATCAATTTTTAAACAATTTTTTAATTTAATAATAATTATAGAAAACATTATAATCAATTTAATAATTTTTTGAATTATCTCAGGCAAAATCAATTTATAAATTATTATAAATGAGCATATGATAATTTCAATTTTAATCGACCATCACAATCAGGCTCATTTAATTTACAAAATTTACATCAACAGATGTTTTCAGACCAAAACAAAATTGTAAATCTACTTCTAAGCCAGAACGAATGCAAACAAGTACAATATAGAAACACTACGCTTTACAACGCCCAATGATAATACTAATAATAAATTATTAATAGATACAGGAAGTTCTCAAACAATTTTATGGCCTGAATTTGTATTTAAACATTTTCCAAATTACGTATTTGAACATCCTTTTGAAATAACAACATCGCACTCTACTACTTATCATAATTTAGTAGCCGATATTCGTATACCAAAACTATTTTGAAAAATACAGATATGTGTTATTTATTTAATTTTCATACAGAATATGTAGATTAATAGGAACCAATGTATTAGCTTCTTTACCCTGCAAATATCGATTATAAATGGATGCATATTCAAATAGACGAAACCACTGTACCATTTTATTACAGTAAATCAAAAATTAAAGCAAGAATAACAAAAAACGTAATCAATGTAATTTTTAAAATTTTAAAATTCTCGAACGCATTTTTACTATTTTGGTATCGCGGATAGAAACATTTACAATTTTACCCGCCGCCGCATTAGAAAAAAATTGATATAAATTAGCCCCTAAATTACATTTTACTGAAAAATTATAATAATGTCTTCTGCAATCATTACTTTTAAAAATAATGCAGTTTTGTAGTAGTTTAATTAATACGTAAGTCATAATACTCACAACCTTTAATACTTAAAAGATTATATTCCCATCTAAAGAACAAATTGAAATTAATAATCACGAAAAATTAATAAACAATCATAAACAAATACTTTTAATAAAAATATTATTAAAATTTAGAATCTTGGTATACTTTCTCATTTGGGTAAACCCAATAAAATTAGACGCTTCAGGTCAAAGAAAATGGAGAATTGTTATTGATTGTCGTAAATTAAACGAACAAACTAAGGATGATAAATTCCATCCCGTATTTGAGACAGTATTAGAAAATCTTGATAGATAAAATAATTTAATATGTGATTTAGCCTCTGGTTTTCACCAAATTAAATAAATGAAAAATCGCGAAACCGTGTTCTCAAGAGAAGAACAACATTTTCAATTTACGCGAATTTACCCAAATCAATGCTTAGTTTATTTAGATGAAATAATTGTTTATTCAAAATGACTACAAGAGCACATTAATAGATTAGAAATGTATTTAAGAAATTTAAGGAAACAAACATAAAATTCGATTAGATAACTCAGAATTTCTATAAAATTGTAAAATACTTAGGAAACATATTTACTGTAAAATTGAATACACTCAAAACTTTTTAAAATTAAATTTATCAAAAATTTATTCTTCCCAGTACGAAAACTGAAATAAAATCATTTTTAGGATTATTTGGATATTTCAGAAAAATATGAATTTATATTATTGAGAGCACTTTAAATTTAACAATATTGAAATGTTATTAAAGTTAAGCAGAATTAAAAACTACGTTTAAATATGCAATTGCACCATTTACATTGATAATATTATTATATTTATTGAACATTTTCGAAAAATAAAAGTTCAACACCTGTAGAAATAAAATGACTACAGCATTAAAGTATATTATAATATTTTAGTCAAATTATCATAAATAATAATAAATAATCATAAGATAAATGTTCATTCAAAATAGAAATATTATTAAAAAACAAAATAAACTTAATTTTTAATGTAAATGGATGTAATTGCATATTTGAACGTAGTTTTTATTTCTGATCAACTTTTTGATAACATTTTCCGATATTGTAAAATTTAAAGGTATTTTACTCTTGAATAAAATTTATATTTTAGACAAACCTGTATACGACTGGAAAAATTGATATTTGATGACTGTATTTTAGATTTAGAACATGCAGAACTTTTTATAAGAATAACTTTTTTCTAAAATTAATAATAAAAAAGTTTTTCATCTGATTCCAACTTAGGGGACATATTGTATATATATATATATATATATATATATATATATATACAGGTGCCCATAATCATCTCATAACATGGGTAACTTTCTTAATATGCAAAATAGGTAATCGGTTAAATTTTAGGAAAGTTGGGCAGAATTACAAGCAAAATGTTAAACTTTTTCAAATTTGATATGTCTTCAACTTTGAAATTTTGTGAAAACTGAAAACAGTCGATTTTTTTAATGTTGTCCTGTTCCACTACTACTTACTTTAGAACTGAACTAAAAATGACATCTTATACATATTTTTATGTAGAATTCGATAAAATTACTCAAAATGTGTCATAACCTCTTGATTTTCGAGATATAAACAAACTTACATTTTTTAAATGACAATCATAGTTGGCTGTGATCTTATTAAATAGCTTTTTGTTTTGCGATTTCATTGATATAAGGTTAGATATACTTTACTCTTACATTTTTTGTAAATGCTAAAAGTAGTTTATTGATACAATTAAGCTGCAAAATAATACAGGCAGGCTATGGAACAAATGCTTCAAAACAAAAACCTGTTGAAACAAAAGCCTTTGTCGTCAACTAAATAATTTGATTTACATAAGTAAGTTGTATTATTCACGGTGATTTATTTTAAAAACATAAAATTCTCAAAATAAACATTTGTCTACATGAAGAGAGAAACGATTTTTTGTTATTATGCTAGCAACAGAAATAGTAATGAAGCCAGTGAAATGTATTTGCAAAGATATATGGAAAGAAGACAACCAGATAAAGACTTTTTCCAAACTGGCACATTTAAAACTATACGGATCATTTATGAAACCAAAGGCTAAGCAAAGTTTAATCAAAGAAACAAGAAAGAGTTTTGGCATATGTAAAATTATAACCAAAAACATCTACCCAGAATTGCAAGTGAGTGTAGTACTTCAAACAGAAAAACTCGTTTAATTCTTAAAACAAAATCGATTCAAAGTTGTATAAATTTCATATATCGGCAACACCTTGTATCCAGCCGACTCAGAGAGAAGATTAAATTATTACTCGATGGTTTTTAAGAGAAACTATGTCTGGAGAACAACCCTCATGTTACTGTTATGAGACGAGATCAACATATTTTTCAATAAATGTGTATATATATATAAATATATGGTATATATATTTCTGACACTTTTAAAAGGAAACTCCTTCATCCAATTGAGATAGGCAAAACTGATGTCCGTGTTTGAGGCTTATTTTTTAATAGAAAAACACAATGGACAAACCATGGGGATATCCATTGTAAGTGTCGGAGATACAGGGTGATTTTCGAATATCTGCATTTTAGAAAATGTCTGTAAATTGTTTCCTGTTGAAATTTTCAATTTTTTGCAAAAACATTGCTTCAGCACTTTTTTACGTAGACTCCAATGCGGTTTTCAAAATGAGTATACAGGGTCACAGTCAAAAAGTTATCGTACTAACTTACTTTTTTAAATAGAACGCCCTGTATATTTTTATCTATTTTATTTCTCTCATAAATACCCATTTCAAAAATATAAACACATTTATGCTTTACTTTATTTTTTTAAGCATTTTGAATTTTTGCTTGCAATTTTAAAAGGCGCATTCTGAATATGTCGTCCTTGAACGGCGTAGGCATAGCTTTGTCATTCAGTTCAATGAGCAACCAATGGAGATAACCACATATCGTTATCTATTATAGTTTCAAAAGATACAGGGTGATTCTGTAAAATCTGGATTTTAAAAAATGTCTGTAGTTTTGAAATGGGTATTTATGAGAGAAATAAAATAGATAAAAATATACAGGGCGTTCTATTTAAAAAGTAAGTTTGGTACGATTACTTTTTGACGTGACCCCGTATACTCATTTTGAAAACGGCATTGGAGTCTACGTAAAAAAATGCTGAAGCAATGTTTTTGCAGAAATTGAAAATTTTCCAACAGGAAACAATTTACAGACATTTTTCTAAAATGCAGATATTCGAAAATCACCCTGTATCTCCGACACTACAATAGATATCGCCATGCGGTTTTGCCATTGTGTTTTCATTAAAAATAAGCCTCAGACACCGACATCAGTTTTGCCTATCTCAATTGGATGAAGGAGTTTCCTTTAAAAGTGTCGAAAATGGCCACCCTGTACATCCCAATTCAGTTAAGCAGTAAATGATAAAATAATAATATTGATGAAATTCTTGGATGATGTAGATAAATTAAATAGTCTAGAACCTAATTATAGTATTATTCCTGAACGGTTAAAGAATCCAAATATTGAAAATTTATTCGGACATCCCAATATTTGAACAAAAAAAATAATTCGTTACCAATTGGAAAATGAAGATAATAATAACATACATTCACAATCTAAGTTCAACACAAAAACCCTTACAACATTGTAATAAACAAATTGAATTTATTGAATCAATTTTATGCATGAATACAAGATCATTATTATATTGGTAACGTTTGTAGATAAATTATAAATAATATACATTAAAACAACAAATCCAAATTTAATAATCAATCATCAAACAAATTTTGACGATCTTACATTAAATTATCAAAACAATTTCTATGTCCTTAATATATTTAATTAACTCAGATTCAAACATTTTACATATCTAGATTATATTTTTAAAAAAACCTTTTATTACAAACCAATTTAAGTTTTTTCTGTCATATTTAACGTTTGTAAAAATATTTTTAATTCTGAAGATGACTCTATATAGTTTTTGAGTTGAAACTAGTAATAAATAATAAATAATAAATAAATAAGCTAATATTGGATTGCATATACAAATATCAAAAAAACATTAAATAATTTATTGAATCAAAAGTTTATCTAAAATAATACAAATATCACAAATTTCCAACTAAGTTTTTTGTATCAAAATTCTCTCTTTATCTAAATTCGATCGTAAATGACAATACACCTAAATTTAACAGTAGTAAAGACAAACTCAATTAGCTAATTACCATTTTAGAAAAACTAATGATAGAAGAATAGTAGAAACTATTAAACATTTACAACGAAAATATTATTCGAAAAGAATGAATACAAACATACAAAAATTTATTAACAATTGCACCACTTGAAAGACACAAAAATGTAATCGAAATCCCATAAAACAACCTTTTAATTTAATTTCAACTTTCAATCGCCCTTTTTATACCATCCACATGGACATATTTCAAAATCAAATATTTAACATTTATAGACGCTTTTTCTAAATGTGTACAGAGTTATTCATTATATTTTGACTTCCACCTACAGCTCTTATTATTAGTTATAGAAATAAATTTTAAATACAAAAGTTTTAACTTTTTTCACGCAGTATCTTTTGGTAGGTTTTCCATACCCTCCGAATTTTGAAAATCTTTATTTATATGAATCAATTATTACTACTGAACGAACAAAATTACCATATCGTTACGAAAGTCAATAATCAAGTTTGCGTAAATCAAAAATTTAAACCTCTACAAATAAACATGTTACAAAACGTACTGCTACAATACTAATAACTATTTTCTTATAATCCTAATGCTTTAGAGTTAATTAGTTTAAAAGGATTTAGTCGTTGCAAACGTTTTGTTGTCTCGTACAACGTAACTACTTTGGCAAATATATTATCTTGTCAGCTGTTAATGTTTCCTCAAATATATTTTGTTGCAAGTTAATTAATCAAACAAATCTAGTGCATTTGTAAATATTGTTTTCCTTTATTTCACATCAGTTGGCTTCAAATAATTTCTAATAAACTCAAAAAAGTTTTTTAATAAAATTGTCTCTCAGATTGTACGAAGCAATTTTTATTTGCATCTAAAATTAAGTTTAACTTTGACATAAATGAATATCACTTTAAATTAATTTTAACATTTAAAAGTTTTGAAAGTTCTAACAAGTTCATGTTTTAACAAAGTTTCTGTTATGTTTAAACGTGTAAAACAATTCAACAGTCTTTTTCATATGTTTCAAAAACCACATTAAAATTGAAACATTTTCATAAGATAAGTGAAAAACTTTTATTACTAAACTAAAAATGGTATATTATGTTACAAGGACGAAAAATAAAATATTTCGGACGATTTGCTATTATTGCCGGACGAGACGCAGCTGAGTCCGGCAAAAGCAAAGAGTCCGAAATGTTTTTTCGTCCATGTATCGTACATTATTTTTATCTGATTGTATAAAATTAAAAAATTCAAGAATAATAATAAATCACGCTCCAAATGAATCAAGTTGCCATTAAAATTTTATAGTTATCGCGATGCCATAAAATTTTATTAACGTGTCGTTTAATCTTTCACATTTAATTAAAATCTTTTTAAAATGGAAGGTGATGATGATTTACTGATGTGTACCCCTCCACTTGTGCGCGAAATCGCTAATGAGGTTTCATTAAAATTAATGCCACAAATTAGTTAACGTTTCAAATAGTATAGAAATAAACAAATTTAGTTATTTTAATAATTGTTTGTCAGCCGAAAAATATTTTTTCTACGACCACTATGAAAACTTTACATTTCGTAGTCATAAGCCACTAGAGAAAAATTTTCATATCCAAACATCTGCAGAAAATCATTTCGTTACTAGTTACGGTATATAAACCCCAATTGACTGAATGTAGTTGCAAAACCTGATTGGTTGCTGGTTTTGATTTGAAACTGACATTTATTTATCTAACTTGAAAATCTGTCAAAACCACGTCTACACTTCAAATAAGAAAGTAAACTTGATAATTATTGAGAATAAAAAAATGTTTGGTAGTCATGAAAACAGCTATATTTTTTTTAATTACCAAACTGACAGTTAAATCTTAAATTAAATTTTGATAAAACTCATAAATACTACATACTGGTCGTAGAAAAAGTATAGTGTATTACTTAAGGATAAAATAATTTTTATTGCTCGTGATTATCAGCGCTCGGGCTACCACCCTCGCGCATCTAACACACTCGCATGAAAATTCGTGTAACACAATATACTATTTTCTTCAAGCGACAATAAAACGTCATATTATTGAACTACTGGCAGACGCTAAAAAATCTTTTTACTGTCTAGACATTAAAAGCAAAACAGTTATTTTGTTTCCACAACTATTTAGAGGTTGGTACCTCGGTTATGTCATATTATGAATGTAACAGTAAAGTACCAACTTGATTCGTCGAGCATAAAAAGTCACTATAAGACTCGAGAATCTCGAAAATTTGAAAATAACACATGAAAACTAGCAATAAACGCTTGAAGAAAAAATAATATATTTCACTTGGAGTTAAAAAATATAATTGTTTCAAGTATTTGCTGTCTCGGCTAACACCTCGCCAGCAAACTTTTAAGCTCAACAATTATATTGTTTAACTCCTAGTAAAATAATCTACTATTTTGCTCTAAGACGAAAATGCGTTGCCCTAGTTACCACAATGTTTGATGAACAGATCAGGTTTTCGTGGGAGATTCAAACCGAGAAAGAGTTGTTTATGATAACATCCAAATAAAAAAATATATTAAAAGAACAGTGAATATGACTCATTGTTTGAATTTTTCGAGGTTGTTTAGCTTTTACAACTTTTCAATAAACCTAAATCTGTCTATCTAAGAGGAATGTCTGTCTAGCTTTCTATATCATAAATCTCAGTTATAGGACACCGTGCGACATGAATTATGCAAAAATGTGGATTAAAAAGCGTTAAACGTTTTTCTTCTACCATATTCTACAAATAGTTACACAACTATTCCCAATATAAGATAAATTATAATAGAATAAAATAAAAGACAAATTTATATCCATATTTATATAGCGATTACATTAAGCTAAGGATTAAACTTGAAATAGATTCGGAGAAAAATACACCTACATTAAGAACTAATTTCATTCT
Organism: Abscondita cerata; assembly: GCA_030710515.1. Taxonomy (NCBI): domain Eukaryota; kingdom Metazoa; phylum Arthropoda; class Insecta; order Coleoptera; family Lampyridae; genus Abscondita; species Abscondita cerata. The sequence continues at coordinate 15,674 of JALBCR010000401.1, forward strand.
AATGTTTTTCCAGTAGGTATCTACACCGAAGTTTAACGTTACTGCAGTTTGTATGTATTATCGGGATTGCTCCAAATTTATCTGTAGCTAATTATAAATCATTAATAACCTCTACTATCAGTTCGCTTAATTATCCGTTTTGCTCTGTATTTGTTAAATGTAAATTTAATTTTAGTGCCATAGTTAAATACTATTTGCATTTAGAATGTAATACCTAATAAAACACTACAATTTAAAAACTAGATTATTTTGGAATTACTCAATAATTTTAGACAAATGCATTTAAAAGGGCTGACGTTTTCAAACCATTCTTAGCTAGAATAAATACGTAATTAAATTGTATTTATATAAAAAATGCCCAAAAACGTTTTGGTTAATTTAATAAATATTTACAAACAAAAAAAGTTATGACGCTTTTAAAGAAAACTGCATAAAATGCAAAATACTCTGTATCTCCCAAACTAGTCAAAATATCGAAATGCCGTTTAGACTATTGAATTTGTCTCAAAAATCGAGTCAAGAGTCCTGACCACGGTTTTTTCTCTATTAATTCGCGAAATATCTGTTGATTCAGTTGCTTTAGTACAGAACACTGTACGGACGTGCTTGCGCGAAGCGGCACTAGATGTCGCAACATCTTTTTGATAATTATTTGACTTCCGAAAAAGATATGTAATCTTTTATATCGGTTAGTTGAGTTTGTTTTCTGCTGGTTTTTATTCATTTCAGTTAAAGTAAACCAGTAGCTTTATAATAACACGAACACCAAATTGTTTTTAACATTGTCCTTTCACTATATTAATAAATTATTGTGGTTCATAAAATCATGACATTCTCTACATTTTAAAACGAACTTAAATGTTAATAAATTCTTTTCTTCCAGTGTACAGTAGTATTACCGCAGGTGAGCAATAATGAGTTAGCCTTGCCATGAGAAAGTTGAGTACATAAGTTTATTCGCGGCACATAATTTTTTTAATTAATTCCTTGTTCTTATATTTAGTTTTTTTTTAAATAAAATCCATTTTATTCAACAATTGTCTGAAGATATTAATGTTTTCTTCCTTTTTAATTTCTTCAAACATAACCTGTATTTGATCGTCTCTGATGAATTTCAGCAAAGGTGTTTTGACCTTTCTTATACCTAGGTAGTTTCTTCGTTACATTCGCTAGAACTAGAAATGAGTATTATGTGTTAATTTTTAATGGTGAAAAAATTTTCCAGTTTGACTTCTTGGCAAAAGCAATTTTTGGCAGAACGTCGTTTTTAGGGAAACGTGCGGTATTTTTGAGTTGTTAGTTTTAATTGTCTTTTTTGATACAAAACAAGTTTCCTACATTAAAATTACTATTGGTCTATAAATAAGTATTCATTAAAAAATAAGAGTTATTAGAAAAGCTTATACATATCTTCCTATCTTTTTCTTTAATTATCGCATACACTCTTCTTCTATTATATCTTTTGTCTTCATTTTCTTTATTTTGGTGTTTACTCTCTATATGCCAGTACTCTCTTCATTAATCATGACTTAGGTCTGTTTATTTTTATTTTTGTTGCTTTTTCTTTCCTTTGATTTTTTAAAATTTGTGACGGTAATTTTATTTTATTATTTCTTTTGGCTACATAATTCCTCTATATTTGTATTATCAATTGTCGCATATGGATTTTCTTGTCCCACGGTTAGGCAACCTGTATGTGATGCATTCTGTTGTCGTGTCAGATGCAATGAGAATCGACTTTCATCAGAAATTTATTAGAAAGGATTATACATGCTAGTACTGAGTTACTGGGCCAATTCCCCTTCTTAGATTCTCAGAAAATCTTTTCTGTCAGGAGCATCTCAAAGGACACCCGTTAAGGTCTGAGAATTTACACAAATTGACTTCAAAGATGACCTATCTTTTGCATATTAAAGTAGGTATGAGATGAGATGGATATGTGCAATCGATTTTTAAAAATTATGTTGTTCATTCTTTTGAGATTTCAGAGCCACAATTTCAAAATATTTTTAATTATAGAAGGTGTCCTACTTTTTTTGAACCATCTGTCTAATTTGACATTTTAAAATTAAACATAATCTTTATTTTACATCTACGTGAAAACATTGGGAACTTTATGTATATAGTTCATTTGCTGAAAAATGTAACATAAGAGATTAAGTCGTAAAATTAAATCCACTTAGAAGGCGACCGATAGTTGTATTTAATATGCACCTGAAATGCAAAGTAAAAACCAGTTCTATACGGGCGAAAGTTGGTTAAACAAACCTTATGGAAATTTGATAACAATAGAACAATAAGTTTCAACTACCTAAGGGTCAGCGGTTCTCAACATCTTTAGTATTTTATTTGTTACAAACAAAATTTGATTTATTAAAGTCATAATGCATGCATCAATAAATAGATACATTTTACCGTAAGTAAAGGATAATACAAAACATACACAATAAGATTTCAAAGCATACTTTTAATATGTAATTAGGAACAAATATAATTAATTATTGCTACACTTGGATACTATTTAGAGATCGTTGTCACTATCACTAAAAGTAAAGTGATTGTCTTCTAAGTCACTATCCGCATTTACAGTAAAAATCAAAGGTTGCACATCGTCTATAATTTGTTCACGCTTGTAGGTGTCTTTGATTATTTCTTCTGTGTGAGTTACACAGCCATCCCACACGTTTAAAGTTATTTTAGTTAATGCGTCGTTCCAAGTGCCTATATTGTCATCGTAAAAACTTCTTCGCAATTCCCACACCAATTCAATGGATTGAAATAGCAATGATATGGCGGCAGACGCAGAACTTCGTGGCCGTACTTTAATGTCATTTCATCGACAACATATTTATTTACGGAACCTCGATGGTTTTTGCACTAATTGCAACAACTCAGCCTTGAATATCATAGTATCAAATTGTATGTTTTTACTTTTAACCACGCTCTGATATCGTCTTTGGTTGAAGAAGCTGTCGGACGCTTTTCACTTTTGCGTGTGTGGTAGGATGCGTTATCAAGAACAATGATTGACGGTTGTTTAAGATTTTGTAGGATGCATTCCTCAAAGCACTTCTCAAACAATAACGAATTCATATTATCGTGGTAATCTGCGGATTTCTTGGTACTAGAAAATATTAAACTGCCCCCTTCTATAAAACCATTTCGGCCACCAGCATGGACAATAATATAACGTTTACCATCGGAAGCTTTAGTAGGTTGCTTTAAACTTTTAACACTGTCATCTTGCCAACTACGTTTACTTGCACCTCTACTAAAAATCCATGTTTCGTCTAAAAAGACAAGCTCGTGTGGAATTTTGGACCGTAGATTTTTAACTACTTCCTCAAAAATACATTACGCATGGAAACCACATGGGATTGCTCGCATAAACCTCGTCTATTATCGGTCTGCTTAAATTTAAAACCCATTTCCTTCAGTACAAGGTATAAGCTTGATCTGCCAATATTGCAAACATATTTCAACTTTAATACGGCTAACAATGTGTCCAGAGTTATATGCTCTTTCTTTGCATACATATCATAAATCAAGTCTCGGATGGTTTTTTTTGTGGTCTCTGGTAGGTTCGTCGTACATTTTTAGGCCGGCGATATGTAATTTCTTTTTGAACTCACTACCTCGAAAACAACGTCTGACGCACTGAGTAGTCAACCAGGAACGCGTGTTTCCCCGGTTTAGTCGACCGGGAAACACACAGTGGTGCCAACCCTTTCAAAGTAGAAAAGTTTCATGTTACCGCGATTATTTCATAATAGGATGTCTATAATTCATTCGTTTATTGTTTTAGCTAACATAGCGTATCGTTTTATATGTTTCTTATTAAGTAACTGAAAGGATAACATCAACAACAAATTTCGTTTTATTGTACGATCGCAATAATTTTGCAACCAACTTAACGTAAATGTCAAATGTAGTATTTCCTTATTATAGTTCATCTCGTGAAAATTGGTCTCATAATTTGACGTTTGGAAATTGTTATCGGTGCACCTGTAAAGTGGTTTCGACATAATTGTGTGGATTTTGTGTAGACCATGTTCAATAGTCGCAGAGCAAATATAACCTCAATAACAAAATCGAGCCAGAGAAGGAGACTGTCTGTTCCGTTTCAAAACAGATTAAACATATTTTATTTGACTTTAAATAAAGTAATTGACATTTAGAATTAAATTAATGTATACAGTATCTTAAACAAAACAACTTAAACAGTGTTACTGTTATATATATTTATCATACAGTTGGTAATTTGAAATTGTTATTCCAGAAGTTCCTGGAGGGTGAGAATCAGATAACGACTGTGCCTCATTTACAGTATGAATTATATGTGATAGTCCCGGTGCTGGCTTCATTAAACGATTGGTAATACTAATTTTACTTTGAATAGAGTCATCAACGTAACTTTCAGCCACGGCTTGAAGATTTCCATCCTCCAAATTAAGCCCTACTGGTGAATTAATACATTTGCCGTTTCTGTAAGTGCAAAAAAACGTTTGTTTGCCTCTGGTCGTACACTTCTATATTTTAGCAACAAGTTTATCTATTCGGGTTTAATTACTGCAAAACGTCGAGAAACATTTGTTTTGTTTCTGGTACATTGACGAGAATAACTTCAGATTTGAACTCGATATCATTAATTGACATTTTTGCACAACTCTTCACGACGACATGCACCGGAAATACCCATTATTACTACTACCTATAAAATGAATTAGATACTTAGTTTATATGTATTTATGAAATATGTTGCTTATTACACATTAATAGAAATGAATTGTCTGGGGCTTCAACAATGAACTTATCAATTTCGTTATCGTTTAAAACTTTTGATTTTTTTCGTTTTGAATTGTACGTTTCCTTCTTTAAAAGGCCACAAGTTTTTGTAAATTTTGAAATGTCAACGTTATTGTGTATTATCAAACAGGACTTTAACATAGAATAATGCGACTAAAGAGACTTTTTACTGGAAAACGTTTGAAAATGTCCCAGTAAACAATTTTCAGTGTATTTACTAATTTTATGTAATTTGCACCAGTCCAGAAACTTTGAATACACTAATTCATGCCGTTTTTTTTTTGACTTATCCGGCAATAAGTTTTCGATCGCCTTTTGGCGGTTTCTCTTATTTCTGGTGGTGTAAAATTCAATTTCCGAATCAGAAGACATAATTAATTTTTTAATTGTAAAATAACTGTAACACAATAAACAACTGTCAAAATTGCAATTGTTTACCTACGGTTCCTTTGATCATTTTTTTTAAATAAAAACTTCAGTGAAAGTTGGAAATTTATTTGAGAATTATTGTTTTATGTTTGTTTCAAAAAATATTGTACAATATTCATGCGTGAACAATTTTCTCGCGTTCACGCAGATGCGTTTACGCGGCAACATTGTGTTCCCGCACTTATATCGTAAATAACTATTAAATCACTTTGCACTTTCTCGCATAGAACATGTCCTCGCTACTGTTTGTCTGCTTACTTGTACCGCATCCTCCGTTCTTTGCTGAACAGCCATTACTGAAGTAAGTGGAGCACCATGATTCTTCTCCTATTCAAAATAATCGTACACATTCAACAAAAATTATACGTTTAGCTTCAGTAGCATCCATTGCGCACGGGTTCCATACGAAAATAAGCTGGTGCAGTGATTATATTGCAATATATATTTGGAAAAACTTTCCTTTCATTATTCCACTAATTGATCTTAATGGAATTCCTAAATTCTTCGTAGCCTATTAACATCATTTACAGAATTTCTTCATTATTTCTGAGCAATAACTAATTATATTTGTTCCTAATTACATATTAAAAAGTATGCTTTTGAAATCTTATTGCGTATTTTTGTATTATCCTTTACTTACGGTAAAATTTATCTATTTATTGATGCATGCATTATGACTTTAATAAATCAAATTTTGTTTGTAAACAAATAAAATACTAAAAAATATTGAGAACCGCTGACCCTTAGGTAGTACTTATTGTTCTATTGTTGTCAAATTTCCATAAGGTTTGTTTAACCAACTTTCGCCCGTATAAAACTGGTTTTTACTTTGCATTTCAGGTGCATATTGAATACAACTATCGGTCGCCTTCTAAGTGGATTTTAGTTTACGACTTAATCTCTTATGTTACATATAAATATACATACAAATAATCTATACGAGCCTTACTCGAAAAGTGGTACTTTTGAGATATCAATTTGTAAACAATTGATCGTTTTGTAGGGTACTTTTAAATAGGAAACTCAAATTTTGTTGACATTTAGGCAAGTAACGAACTTCACTGTCCATGGTTTGATAGTTGACACAAATTATATATAGTATTAGAAAAAGGATGTTAAATTTTGTAATCGAAAATGATGAATAACTTGATAAAATCAAATAAAACAGTCTATTTGTTTTCTCCCAGATTGCTATACATGTCAACATTGCAACATATATGTCAACATACATTACAACATTGTTATACATGTCTGTCTACCAAAACTTATCTGTTAGCCGTAAAACTAGTCGAAAAAAGTGGGTTTGTAGGTAATTGACTTGATTTATGTTGGAGTTAATTGTATATTATGCAACCAAAATTGTAAGAAGCATATTACGTACGACTGAAGACTTCTGCTCAATCCGCATAGCGGCGAGTGCGTAACCACAATAGTGCGCAATTGCTTTGGAATTGTATAATTACTATACTTTATCTACAATCATCTCCATAATGTTGACAAACGTTATCCGTTCAAAAAATGATTAAAGCATTTATATTAGTGATACATACTGGGCTAGAAGACTTAATTTTGAATAATAAAAATTCAATTTAAATCGAACATGAATAAAAAATGTATTATAAATTGATTTTGGTTTTACAGCTGTTGTATGTTAATTTCCAGTCACGCAGATTGTTTGAAAATTGATTTAATTAAGACGTTTCGCTATACACTATATTGTCTTAAAATTAATTAATTAAAATATTCTAAATACATTAAAACACAACATTTATTTAAAATGAGTATATAACAATCTTCTATTACAAATATAAACTTACTAAGTTTATAAGCTTACTAATAAATCGTCAGTTTTTAAGAAAAATGTTAACAACCCTGTAAGCAAAGCATTTGCGGACAAACGTTTACATAGTAAACAGTCATTTTTTTAATATATCCGTATTCGAGGTTGTATTGTAGTCCATTTCTAATGTTTACATCGCAAATCTTTCAAATGCAAAATTGATTAAACAGTGTCATCGTCAACAAAAAAGAAATAGAAACTTAAATGGGACAATTTTTAAAAGCGATTTATAAGTGAAACGAACTTGTCCAAATTGAATGTTGCTGTCAAGGATTCAAAGTCAGACAACTTCTTAAACGGTTGTTATTTCCAATGCACTTTAGAATTCAATCGATAGTTCATCAATTGAAACATTTTATAGATACTACTTTAACTGAATTTGATCACCAATGTAATCATCAATCTTGAATTTCGATTACCTAACTAATTTGAAAGTCACAATAATGAATTTTACTTTTTTTTTGACAAAGAAATATGAGTTCGTGTTCTTTTATAACTCTGTCGTATGTGTCATGTGTGTTATCGTATATTTTGCAGTTTGAATTTAAAGTAGATTACCGTAGAACATTACGTAAATCATTATAAAAGCGCTGATAATTTCTTTATAGACCGAAAAACTATTAGCAACTTTGTTAATAAATTATCGTACTTAATTTTCAACTCATTGTACTTAACCAGGTGCGTGATACGCATTATTATCTCCTTTTTGTTATACATACCTATCAATTTTTCACCTAACTTATTTATATGATTAATTTTATTAAACTTTGGTAAAATTAAATTAAAATCTACTTTATTGGAAAGCAAATTCTATGCGCTTACCTTTTCTTGAATGTTGAACCAATCTAAAAATATTAAAAATGCAAAAAAAGATTTAGGAGACGCATGTTAATTTAAATTTTACAATTTACTGTTTATATGTATGTACATATTACACTTTTATAATCGTATATTTGTTTGAGCACATTTAAACGTAAAATCCAATTAAAACTAACAACATATCATACTCCTAACATTACAACTACTCACAACCATAAAAAATAAATTAAATAGTGGTCAGCAAACATACGTATTTTATTAATTAACAGCAGTCCGAGTGGTACCACATATTCAACAATAACTAAATTGGATTTTTACTTAATTAATTACCTGCTATCACTATCAGGTTGGAATATAATCTCAATTGTTTTGTGAAAGTGAGGCATTTGAAAGCTTTCGAATTAATAATTTAAAATTATTTTGCAAACGATGTGAAGGTAATTTAATTACTTAATACACCTTCTACACCTCCGGAAATTATAGAAGCAGCTATTACTACAATAAGTAATTTGTTTGTTTCTTTAATGCTAGTTCCTACTAATGCTGACAAAAATAAAAACACAGTAATTTAGAAATCTCTTTTAATGCTCATAAGTAAGCTCATTTTTGATCCTTAAAATTAAAAATACAATTGGAAAATGATCCATTTAATTGGATATTGCCTTAAAGCGAAGAGTTCTCAGGTCTAGTGAACAAAGACATATTCACAACATTGTTGAGGTTTCGCCTTCCGTTACCTTGGCTCCGGCAATCATCCTAGTAATTTTGTTCTTGGACGCGATACTGTCTTCTATGTACCCAGATGCCACTGCATCACTCTTCCATTACCATGTCTCTTTAATGTCAGCACCAGCATCCACCAGCAGAGTTGCCGATGTACGGCGCAGGCAATGTCCTGTGTACTCTCTAGCATCTGCATAACCGAGATACTTTGCCACTTTTGAAGGTATACTCCCGAACAGTGTTTTGCCAACTAGTTGGGACGTACATCTCCCATTCCGGTAGCACAAGAAAAATCGCCGCTCCTTTAGTCCATTTGGACGCAATGCTGCATATTTCCTATATATTTGCAAGGCTCTCATTTCGTTTTCCTCGACAATATTAAAACTTTTTGAACTGCCAGTCTTTGTGTATTGAATTTTTCATCACTACAACGGCTCCTCGGTCGTCTATATTGTCTATAGTTAACCTTACCAACTCGTCCCTTCGCAATCCACCGAACACGCCCATCACTAGAACAACCTATAACATAATCATCAACATCATTCAGTTAAATGTAAAATTCGTGCCGTGTTTACATACTTTTTCCAAAAGGCACATGTCGTTTGAAGCATCCTTAAAAATCCTTCACGTATTAAAATTTTTAGACTTTCTCGGAATGTATCCTTTAAGTTTGCTTCAGGAATGCCTCCAGCCGGTTGAACTTTCCTATGTCTAGTTTGTTGTATACTAATAATGTGGCCTTTAACATGGAGTATTTAGACCATAAGGAATTTGGGGTAAATAATTCTGACTAAAATATATACCATTAATACAATTAATAAAAAATCAACTAAAAATACGTACCAATTCCTGGAAATACCCCATTAAAACTGTTTCACTGACAGTTGTGACAGAATTTTCTTTTTCCAGTCTTCAAATTTCTGGAGCTCTCTCTTGTACAGTGGCCGTGACTTTTTAGGAAGCAACTCCCCATCAGCTTTTAACGCTCTTTCGTACACTTTTTCCGAAATTTTGCTGTTCATCTCACGCGAGGTTTTATAATTTTATTTTTAAAATAAACAAACAAATTGTCATAGATACAAAACAAAGTACACAAACAAAGCAAGCAGCCACGTTTCATTCACATGAAATGTTTGCAAGTATTTTATCAATGAATTTTCATATTTCAAGTGGAAAATAAAACGTTATATGAACCTGCGGGCATAATCGATGCTTATAAATCTCGGACCGGCAATTGCCCTCGAATATAAACATATTGATTATGCCCTTGATACATAAATTACTATTTAAGCCTCTGTTTTACTTTATAAAATTTCTCTCGACAATACAATCGTTATCGTCGACGGTTTAGATTTGCTCCTTTCATTTTGAGGTCTGCAATTTTTTTGTTAGTGTTTCACATCCGAGTTATTATAATTTAACAAATATAATTTAATATAGTTATTTATGTAGCAAGGGCGTAAAGTAGCTGTTTTAGTCCCAGAGGAATGTAGCGAGGGCACACTCAGGACACACTTATTTTATGCTTACCCGAAACAAAGATTTCGAAATGTGTTTAGCCTTATAAAAACCGTTTTGTCATACAGGAGTAGGATTACGATGGAAATAATAAAACTAAATGCAAAATCATAGAGAACAAGCGATAACAGGACTAAAATATGCAAATAGAAAATAAAGGAAGGGAAAAGTAGAAGAAAAATGATTAAAGTTAGGTCACAAAAAAATAATCATTTTTCTGTGGTTAGGTTAAGGAGATTACACTACTAAAGTTTTAGAAGGAATGGATGCATTCATGCAGTGAAATAGAAGCACTGTGAAGTGTGAAGTGCGAATTGCACATAAACGTTTACAGAATACAGTTTTTTAACAAGCGTATCAATCATTACAATATCGTTAAAGTTGATTACAGAATAGTCAATACAATATACACCAATAATGGCGATTTGGTTGCATCAGCAACATATATACATTAGATCAATTTTAACGATTTAAAAACCAAAAGTTCTACTTTACGCCCAAAAATGGGGTTAAAAAAGTTAATGCTACGCTTGATCGTGTAAAAAATAAATTGTAACTTCCAGTCAAACCAATACTAAATATATTTTTTATTTAAAAAACTTAAGTTTCGACTTGATGTAGTAACTGACTTTTGATGATGAGTTGCAAATACAGTAATGTATAGACAATACGAACAGATAGTTGTCCGCTCCTGTTCAAATTATTAGTAGTTATTTAACAAACGACTCCATTAATAAGGACGATTAACAATCCAGATATTTTAACGCGTGAGCGAAGCGAGCGCGTTAATGTTAGAGATTGTTAATCGGCATTAATGTCACGAGTTAGTTAACAACCTTTTCCGTCAACAGTATTTTTGTAATTTGAATAAAATTATATTTTGGTCATTCTAGAGAAGGTACGCTTGCCAGGAACGCACCTTAGAAAAGACACCACCATTTTTGAAATAAATAACATAACCTAACATCGTCGTTTCTACTTTTTGGAAGCTTTTTTTGGTAATTCTTTACTTTTTTGGTTTTTGTATAGATATTTGCCAACAGTATTTTAATACCAAGTCAGTAAGTTAATGCAAAACAAGGTGTATTAATTTTTTTTTGTGAAAACGGATTGGTGCTTAATCAAAATAATGGCCGGCCTACAAAGAGAACACATAAAGTTGTTAACAATGTTTGAAAAATCATGGACAAAACCCTTCTACGTTGGCTTCTTTCTATAATGACTTGTCATACATACCGAAAAAAGATATTCATTTATATTCTTACCGTGTGCAAGCGGTCATTGGTTTTTGATTTGCTCTTACAGCCCTACTTGAAGAATTTAACTTTTGAACAATGGGTAAACACTGATGGCAATTTAGGTCGGCGGCACAGTATTGAAGGAGAGCCCTTTCCGGTGTTAAGTCGAGACACCCCAAAGTCGCTGGTCCCCTCTATCTTGCGTGACAGAAGTCTACTCGGCACCTCCTAACAGCATAGGTTTATTTTCTCATATCACTTCCTTGAGTACAAGTAAGGGTTGAGAGGTTAATCTTTCCAATTACAACAGTATAAGGCAGTAACGGTTCTAGAAGACAGCCCACTAATTCTGGACGTAATCAAATCTCAGCAGACATCAAGCCAGATAATCTCAAAAAATACGAACAGACAAAGAAACTGTAATAATTAGAGAAACCGAATGCAGTGACTACTCGCCACGCGGTGAAATATAGGTTAATAAGCTCACCTGCAAACGTTTATTCTAAACATCACGCCAGTTTATTTCTCATTACAAATCAGGTGTAATTTACGTTTCACAACAGGCGGATGGTTATAACAACTTCGGATTAATCCATCACTTCTGTTTAAAATTTCCTTTCGCAATTCCTTTTTTTACCAAACACGACTGTCCTTGCTGCCAGTTCAACACAAAAAGAAAGAACGTAAAACGAGCGCGTTGGATTTAGATGTTGACCTTGTCTGATTAAACTCGCAGAAAAGTAGACAGGGCCGTAATAAGTAAAATAACACGTATGCAGGAAAATTTTAACGTTAGAAAAGTAAAAGCTAGTAAACGTGAATTTTTATCGTAACAAGTTATCTTATCACTACTTAACTGTTGAGTTAGTTTATGTACTGAAAGTTTATCTACTAAAAGAAGAGTCTTTTCCGGTAACTTCTTGCTTCTAAGGTACTTTTTGACATCTAGCACGAATATATTGTGAAACCATTCTTCAAAAATTTATTGATTAATCCATGCACTTTTCTGGTTTTGGTAAGTAACAGGACGACAGACATCTTTGAAAAGTGGTGGATTTTTGATTTATCGATTACAAACAACGGTAATTTGTGTTAGCCACTTGCGTTTACGCAATACATAAATGTGACTCCGACTTTACTGATCTTCCTTCTTGGTGCACCTCTTTCTCTAGAGTGCGCCAATGTTTTGTCTGGTAGTCAGCGCCAGTATAAACCGGACTTATCAGGTTTAAAGTAGGCAAAGACCAAGTTCTTTAATTTTTTGATGCATCTTAATGCGAAAAGGGTTTACGGGACTTTTGTCATTCGGCAATTTTTCGTCAGTAATTTTTAGTGAACGGATTCCGAATCTATTTTTAAAGCCTTGAAACCGTCCACGACTTGCTTCGAAAGAATATTCTTGACCGTAAATCATTGTTCAAAAAAATAACGAGCTTTTTTAAGCACAATAGCTTCAGAAACAGGTGCATTCCTTTGACGTTGTTGTAGAAACCAAGTCTTCTACATCAGAATATTTGGTTTAACGCATAGTCTTCCTATATTATAGACCTTTTTTTGTTCACAACATTTTATTTTATTTCGTTTTCCAATCTTATACCGTGTTGCCAGGGAAGTTAGTGAAGAACTTGAATTTAACTTACTCCAAGTATCAGCCTTTTACTGGAGAGTTAACGTTACATGATTTTTTTTGTAGTAATCTTTGAAAGTAAACCTTACCATGGTTTGAGTTCTCGGCATTTTATCTCAAATTTGTTTAGTCTTTCAATACAATTTATCGCTGCGTTAGAAGAACGCTTATTGTGCACAAAATCTTAGAATTCGGAATACAAAGCACGTGACGTACCAATTTACGCTACTTATGTGTTCGGATTGTAGGTTGCTTTGGATTATAAAATTCTCGGATTAGACATACATTGCTGTATTAATAAGTCTAAACTATAGTCAAGTTTTTCAAATAAAAATATATTTAATAATGTTTTAACTGGAAATTATAATTTATTTACTATTAAAATTTACCAATAAAATTTTAGCTTTAAGATATCGTTCAAGTTTTTGTACGTGAACTTCATTCTTTGGTTTTGTAAATAGGGTTGAATCATTCGACTTAAAAATTTTAATAGAAGCGAACTCTTTAATTTTGAATCTGCAACAGTTCATAGCTGTAGTCTTGGTTGCTTATGCCAACCCAATCTTCCTCCCGCCTAAAATTTAAACTGTTATCATTTCCAGTTTTTCCAAATTTTGATAATTTGTATTACCTGTTGGGGAAGAATCTTTTCACTTTCTATTGGGTTGTGTTTTGCTACATAAGGCATAAATAGAATCTTTTGAAATTCCGTTTTAATTGCTAAGCATCTTTGTGAGCATCATAAATTGTTGATGTGGGTCGTCTTTATTCTATTATTTCGTCTACATCAATCACCATATGTTTGGGATCGATACACACGACCAATCACATCTTTGTACATAGATGTACGACACTTTATTTCTCATAAAGCTGCAAGACCTAGGTAAGCATTTCGTATCAATTTTAGCTTAAACTTACCCTTGTATTTTGGTAGCTTTTTTTATTTGTTCCCTTTCTTCCGTACTTTCTTTTACTTGGCACCAGCCGAAGTCAAAAGTCCGATGAACACCCCGTTCCAGCTCTACGGCAATAATATACTAGTAACAACAATCTTCACAAGTCCGTCGTTTACAAAATTTTCGTGAGTGTTATGGTACAGTGTCCCTCGGACCAACCCACTGCTTCATCACCAACTTCTAGTCAGATTAATTTTTAACTGAAGGTATTGCAAACAAAGACTTACCGGCTCAAAATTATTACTGTACACCCCGTACTAAGATGTAACGCACACACGTATCCTAAAGTTACTGTAATTTATTTATTTAATCTTTAATCACTCAACGTAACAAACGTTTAAGTTATTTACACATGTGAAGGGGAGCGTTAGAAAATTACTTAAAACGCTTTGGGGTGCGTATGAGAAAAAAATATAAACACGTTTCACTAGCTAGCATAATACACAGAACCCATATGCTAAATCACACGCATCAATTTCAGGCCTTACATTTTATACTATTAAGGGCAATGATTCAAACCTCTCCCCGTTACTACTATTCGATTAGTAATTATTGTTGCACTTTCTTGTAAATATTGAGTTTAGTTTCAATTCTAATAAATATTTGCTTACCGTAAACAAGGGCTTTGATTCGCCTGTTGGAATAACCTATTATCTATGATGATCCAGTCGATTTATAACTAGGTAATTGATCTGGCACCTCGGGTTTTAATTTATTATAGATTAGTTTCGGATGGGAGTTGCAGAGCCGTACCACGCCTTTTTCTACCGCAGCTAGCCGGTAGCACCTCCAACGGAGATTTGAGTTTAACCCTTAACACTCTATTTTAATCAGGTACACTCATGAAATTTAAAACTTGGACACCACAATTTCTGTAAACAAAAGTTTGCACATTGTGAAGCGGGCTTAAGGGTATCATTTACAATTCTAACAGCAGGTAGTCTCAGTAAGGGTTATCTTATAGAAGGACTGTAGAATGAATCATTACACTAAGCACGTTTTAGAAAATAGGTAATTTACGTTTTAATTTTTATTTTTAAAGAATATATTTGAAGGTATCGCTAATTAAACACCATAGCTCGATTAATTATCGAATCAAAATTTTGTTTAGGAAATGTTTACAAAATAAAATTAGAAATAATTTTGATTTAAAAAACGTCTACAAGCAATAACTTTTAAATTAAATCAAAAACTAAACATGGTTATTTGGGTTGACTGATTATTACTTATTTTTAAATAAATCTAACCTACTAATTATTGTAAGTTATTAAAAAAATCATTAAACTCTCTATTCATAATATTTAGTCCTTACAAAATGTATATTTTATGACGTTTCATTTTTTCTGTAGCAGGTAGCGCTTTGTTAAGCAACAATCTATTTCTTTACAGTTCCTCAAGGACCTCCCAACTCACCGACTAAGCCAAACACTGCTGTGCTAACTCTTACAAATACTGGATCTTTTACTAGTTTAGTGCGCTACATCGAGCCAAATTGTCTTGTTCTTTTCTCTAGGTTGTACCGCTAGAGCCGTCGGCGTCGCTTTCGTTTACTGTTATTTGTGAACTACAACCGTTACAAACTTTTTAATTTGACCTTGAAAATGACCTGAAGGTTAACATGGTTAATGTCGTTGTCATATTTAAAAAAGATCTTTTTTTAAAGGTACCTTTACAACGTTTAGACTGCTAGATAAATAGCTACTACCCAGTTTCAAGCATTTGATCTCAAATAAACCTTATAAAGGTCACAAAAATAAACTTGTGAATATCATTTCAGATGTACAATTTTTTCTCTTTCTATCCGATGTGAAAAATAGGGGTTCCTATTAAAAAAAAACGAGTTGAGCTTAAAAAACCGTTAAGGTGAAGTTGAAAGTAAATTTCAAAGTCATCATCAGATGTCCCCCTCCAAACCCAACAACATTTGTCTCAAAAATTTTCTGAAAAAGTTAAATTCAGAAGTTAATAGCGTGGTTTGATTAAAATGGGACTCCTGGTATATTATAGCATTAGAAACCATAAAATAAATATAAAACCTTTATAAACTGCGGTTTTTGATTTTTATTAAAATAAGTTTGAACTTGAAATTCAAAAACTTTAAAATAGGTTTTCGTGTAAACAATTTATAAATCAAAAACGGAAAACAAATGTTTAGGTAAATAATAGAATACATATCCATGGCAACCATTTATTATAAAATAATTGATTAAATTATTTTTTTGTGAAAATAAGGAACAAGCTAAAATACCCTGACAAAAAGAATGCTTATTAACTACTTAAAATATAGCCACGAATAAATTATATTCAAATCTAAGACGTTGCCATGTAATTTGGTGGTAATTTGACAAAAAAGCTCACGAATTTGACCCAACATACTTGACATATACCTACATATAACCATTATATATATAAAGCTTTAAAAAAAGAATGAAGTTACTCTGATATGACATAAACAATACATATATATATAATTCAGGGTAATTTGTTAAAAAAAAGTTAACACGGCATTGCAAGCAAATCGAATACTTAGTAGATGAATTAAGTTTTGTAAAATATAATAATTTGAAATAAAATTTATTTTATCAAGTTTTAAATTAATAAAACATAAAACAATTTCTTTTGCGTACATAAATTAATTTTAAAATTAAATTTTATAATCAAAATCAAACGTAACAAAGTTTGAATTCAATCTTTTATACTCCTCAAGAAAGATTGGCAAACCAGTATTTTCGAAACTACAAAAAAGTAAACTAAATTTAGAAATTTGTTTTTCTTTGTGTTTTATTTCTTCTATATACTGCAAAATAAATTAAATCTTGAATATAATAACAAATTTATTTCAAAATTTATGCTAATATTGACTAAAGGAACAGCCTACCGAAAATCCAATAATGCAAAAAAAAATTTACCAAAGAATATGCTTATCTATGTACCTTTATGAATTTCAACTTCCTCAATATTTCCTCTTAGAGTTTTCAATGTAATCACATCACGTCTATTTATATTAACCTTTTTAAATTTTTGTCGGATTTTATTTAATTATTCCAATTTACTTATATTACAAAAAAAGTACTACCCCATCTCAAGTTAATTGAACAACTTTAATTATTTTGATAATAAACTGTACCCATTTAAACCAACAAATTGCAAATTTTAAAACCGCTTATCTATAATTCTCCCAGTTAGTTCCGTAATTTACTTTTTTACCGAAAATAACTTTAGAAGATTTCCAGGCATTCATATAATTTGTTGAATGAATTTGTGGTATGAGGTAATTTTGTTGAATGTATTTGGATAATAAACAATGTACAAATTGTTACGATTTTATAATTGGCTTGGTACCTTAAGGGTTGAATCTAAAGTACATTTTCTAGGTGTTTCACATTTATCTAAGTAAGTGTTTTAAGGACTACCCTTATCTGGCTTCCTTTATTTGTAGAACTTCATCGATCTCATTACAATGAAAGCATGAGGTTGCACTGTGACACATTTAAAATTTTACTCCCGCAACATTTTTTTAAATCAATTTAATCACTTTTTATAAAATCCAGCCTGGTATTATTAGTAAATGAATTTTTTGAAATTAAATTCCGAAGAATGTTAGACAATTTTCATTTCCCCCATATCAATTTGACTTTTAAGCTTTTTCTTTTGAAATTTAATGAAATTAAAAACAAAATGTTCAAATTCGTTTAGGACGCCTCCAATTTAATTTATTAAGTGCATTAAAAACAAAATTATACGGCTGGGTTGAACTGACATTTTAATGAACCCAGTTTTATTAGTGGTAGGTTGAATGTTTCTGCATAATGTCTATTTTACAAGACGGAGCCATCTGCTTCAAATTTATTTATAGATTAAATTATTTAAGATCTATGTAAATCATAAGAGGATCATAACAAAAATGTTTAGTTAACAACCAAAATAACTTATTCATTAAATTTTTACACAAAATACACCGTTTGCATTTTTTCGCTAGTTATAAAAGGCGATTGTAATGAATTTCTTAATTTACTTTAGGATGATGGATCCAATTGACCTGATTGAATATGCTGTATATATTTTAAATACTTTGGTTTAGACCAAGTTATGGTTTGTATCAACCCATTTAATAATACACTTTTTTTCGTAGTTTATATAACTTTAATAAGCTGCTTTTCAGCACTATCCAATTGTTTCTCGTCTGTAGGTTAGAATATTTCATCATCTGATTTGAAATTTGGTTATAAGAACGAGAAAGTTTATTTATTATTTCAATTTTGTTTGAAGTATAAGTAACTAAGGTGAATATTATTAGTGACGTTGGCAATGTGTTATTTAAAAAAAAGAGTAAAATGATGAGTATTTTTATTTATTGTTTGATTTTTTAAAAGAAACAATTAGAAATAGTTTAAAATTATTATTATAGAATAACAGTAGAATAGTAAGTTTTGCGACACCTAGTGTCGACAGATAAGTAAAGCAATTACACAAGTAAATCCTTCGATAATTATAGCCAACTATGTGTTAGCAAAAATAAAATCTCTAATCGCTTTCTGTAAGTTTGTAAGAGGTTGTACAATAGCAAACACACATTCAGAATCACCCGACAGCTGTTTGGTCCTTATGGGACTCTTCAGGAGTGAAAGAACTGCAGTGTAAGTTCGCTATTGTACAAATGCATGTTGTCAACTAAATTCCCTACTGGAGGGTACATTATAATTCAAACAGTAAGTTTTGCGACACCTAGTCGGACATTTAATGACTATATATTAATTATGAATGTAGCAGATTTTCTTAGCAAACGCTCATACGAACGGTTGGCTGGAAGGACAGAATTAATTAGTGTGTAACTACTGCGGTAATATCAAGAAGAAATAAGCCTTGGTCAGTTCGTAAACCATATTCGATACTCTTCTTAGCCAACCAATCAACATGTTTATTGCATATTAACCTTGAGTAAGATTTAACCAACACGATTCACTGGCTGCTGTTTCAAATTGATAGATGAGTTGTTTGATTTTTTTTATATAAATTCAATATTTTAAATGGAACACTTTATATATTTTTTAATTTTCTGAATGTTTAGGTTATTCTGAACAGACAATAAATGTTGCGACATCTAGTGTCGACACTAAATATTTCTTAAATGTAGATTTTTAGGTTTTATGTGTGAGATTTTCTAATTATTTTCTAAGAAAATAAATTACAAACTGTCTTTATCTGTCATACAATTGTTTATTCCAGAGGTTACTATTAAAAACAATAGTTTATAGTAAAGATAAATGATTAAAGCGGAATTACCAGAAATCTACATGAGCACTGTGTCCAAAAACTAGTCGGAATTTTTCGATGTAAATGACGCGGGTAAATATTTTTGCTCAATATTTTTTTTTTAAGTTGATACAACTGTTCTGATTTTCATGCCACATTATATGTCAAAATATTTATTAGTGCTTGAGTGACGTTTGTTTTTGTGTGACACAAAATGTGAATTTGGCGATTTTCACAATGTCTGAAATTATTCAACAAAGAAGTGCGATCAAATTTTGTTTTCTAAATAGAATGAATGCTGCAGAAACGTTGAAAATGTTGCACAAGGCTTACGGGGACTGAGCTCTACCAAAATCAACAACATATGATTAGTATAACTTGTTCAAAGAAAGTAGAGAAGGCGTTGAAAACAAAGAGCGCCCTGGTCGACCATCGACATCAACTGACGATGCTCACATCCAAAAAATAAAAGAATTAATGCTTGCAAACCGTCGATTAACTATAAGAGACATTGTTGATGAAATTGGCGTATCAAAAGGATTAATTAATACCATTTTGAAAGATGTTTTGGGTCTCAAACGTGTCAAGTCTCGATTGGTACTAAAAATGCTGAATTTTCTTGAACAGCGTCGTGTTGATGTGTGTGCAACAATGCTCTCTGACTATCAGGCGGTTTATAAACGCATTATTACGGGAGATGAAACTTGGATCTACGCTTACGACCTCGAAACAACCGACCAATTGAGTGAATATTGTGCCAAAGGTAAGGCAAGACCGAAAAGTCGCTCAAAAATCAAGATGATGTTGACAGTTTTCTTAGATTATCGTAATGTGGTGCATTACGAATTCCTTCACACTGATCAAACTTTCAACAAGGAATACTATTTGAGTATTATGCGTTATTTGCGTGAAGCTATTCGTAAAAAAGGCCGGATTTATGGAAAGATAACTCTTGGTTTTTACACCACGATAATGCGCCATTTCACACTGTACTGATTTTTCGTGACTTTTTCGTCAAAAATGCAACCAATATTGTTCCGCAACCACCTTATTCACTTGATTTGGCTCTGTGTGACTTCTGGTTATTTTCAAAACTCAAAAGACTACTCCGAAAAAACCGTTTTGAGTCGATTGAAGACATTCAACGTGAATCGGCGCGCGCTCTAAAAGCTATACCAAAAAAAAGGACATTTTGACATGTTTTGAGGACTAAAAAAAGCGGTGGCATACGTGTATTATATCGGTAGAAAACTATTTTGAAGGGGACAACATTGAATTAGAAGAATTAATAAAGATTTTTGATTTATAGAACAATTCCTACTAGATTTTGGACACAGGTTATGTAAATCTAGTATAAATAGATAATGTATAATGTATACTTCAAAAATAATAAATCATATACAGGGTGTTCCATTTGAAAAAAAAAACATAGTTATGTGGTTTTTTAGTATAACGGATTTACCCCAATTTCTAGTACACCCTGTATAATGAAAATAACAATTTATCATTTACAAACAATACAGAGTGTACAGAGTTATTCACTATAAATTACCCATCCCTTATTATCGTTATTATTGCTCGTAGAAAAAAAGTTATACATGAAAGTTGTATAGTTCTAACTTTCTTAAAATGCCATCAATAGTTCAGTTATTGGTCGTTAACAGGGCGCAACAAAAATATGTTTAACACCCTATACAATAATATTGATTCTTAAGGTGTCAATCCTTGTTTTAAAAAAAATTTAAAAAAAAAAAATTTCTAAAACTTTTTTATTTTTAATTAAAAAATTTTTAAAAATAATTAAAAAAAAAAAATAAAAAAAAATAAATTAGAAAAATAAAATAAAAAATTTTTTTTTTTTTTTTTTTTAATAAAAAAAAAAAATAAAATATATTTTTTTTTTTTTTTTTTTTATTTTATTTTTTTTTTTTTTTTTAAAAATAATAATTATTTTTTAAAAAAAAAAAAATAATTAAAAATTAATTTTTTTAAATTGAAAAATGTATTAATTAAAAAAAAAAAAAAAAATAAAAAAAAAAAAAAAAATTATTTAAAAAAAAAAATTTATTAAAAAAAATAAAAAAAAAAAAAAAATTATTTATTATATAAATATAAATTTATTTTTTTTAATAATTTTAAATAAAAAAAAAAAAAAAAATTAAAAAAAAAAAAAATTAATAATTTTTTTTTTTTTTTTATAATTTTATTTAATATTTTTATATAAAATTTAATAATTTAAAAAAAAAATTATTAAATATAATTTTTTTTTTAAATTTTTTAAAAAATTTTTAAAATTTTTTAATATATTTTTTTTTTATTTTTTTTTTTTTTTTTATTATTTTATATAATAAAAAATTTTTTTTTGTAACACCCTATATGTTATTATATTTTTAAAAAGATCTTTTTGTTTTGATTTCAAAAAATAATAATATGTTGTCTTTATATTGAGCCGTTATTGAGTTATTAATCGTAAAATAGTATGGTACCAAATGAAACCACTGATAGGACATCAAGAGTAAGCTTGTATTTCCAGCCAACTGCTTCACTATAAACGATTTTGGTGATTTAATTAATGAAATGTCAATTATCAAACACAACATTTGTTATTTACATAGCTTACTTTGACAATATTAACAATTCCGTATTAAAATTAAAAAAATAGATCTCTTCAAAAATGTAATAATGTACAGGGTGTTATATTAAAAAAATACAGTATGTGTTTTGTTGCGCCCTGTAATTCACAAAATGAAAAAATATACATGGCACAGATTTGTTTTTAGCGTCCTACCAAGAAGCGGGTAATTGAAGTTTTGATCGAATAGATTTGTATTTTGAGATACCATGGTCGGTTGCTTTATTTATAGTTTACAGAAGAAAATTTTATTGATCCTTTAACTCTGGAGAAGTCAGTGTACTAATAAAAGGTTTTTGTATGAGCGATGCGTATAACACTCAGTCTGCTTTGTTTATTTCCACTAATTTCTTGATGGGATTGTAGCGTGTGTAGCTTGACTATCAGAAACTAACTCCAAAACTATGGGGAATTGGTCCGAATATCAGAAGTAATATTTCAATTTATATTAGATTCAAGGATCTGGGAAACAAATGAAAATTTTCACCGCTAAGTCACTAACAAATGATTATGTGTCTTAAAGTCACCTCATAGTATTACATGGGTAGAAACATAGTTGAATATGTTGTATACTAGTCAGAGCATTTTGTTTTCATGTCAGGAGGTGTATAAAGCGATAAAAAAGAAACTTCAGACTTGTCAAATACCACCACAGATATTTGTTTAAAAGCAAACTTCTTTTTACGTATATACATTCACATATTGCGGTGATGCATTTTATGTGGAAAATATTATTTTATATCAAATGTGAGCATGAATTTACTTTGTTTAATTCTTTAGTTGATAACATCTCAAAAGGCTTGGATTCTGAATGAACAATAACGTGATTTAAGATTTAATAAAATTTTAATTTACCGAAAAAATATACTATAATTCTTACAAATAATCATGAATAGCGTTGCGTGCACGACTTAATGATATTTATATATTATAGTTACATCAATATTTAATTTTTAATACAGAAATTTTATATGCTAACTTAACTAACCTGGTAACTATTCGATGTGTGCGTTACGTACGACCTTGTGCAGATTTTGGAAAATGACCTCTTGAAACTCTTTGGTTTGCTGAACTCTTCCTTTATCGTTTCATGTTTCTTTTAATTGTTTAAACAATAATACGAAGGCTTCTCAACAATACGCAGGCTTATCAAAAATACGCAGCATAAAACTCGTTCATTAACACCGTTCATTAATGACTGGATTAATTATTTATATTCACAACACTTTTATAAATTGGAGAAAGACACCTTTAATAATTATTTTTTGCAAGAACTCTAATTTACATGTCCATCGTACTCTACGCCCGAGAGCGTCTCTCTTTTCCCTACTTTTACTATACTTGATCACGTACGCACAAAAATTGATATATCCTCTTTACATCTAGATATATCTTTTTTATCTTACTACTAAACTTTACACCTATATTTACATCTATATATTACAATTATGACATCATACAATCACTGCAATATGTCTATATTAACAAACGGAAAAACACCAAAAAGCTGCACCAAAAAACTATATTCGGGCACGTGTCTCAATAGCTACGTTATCATCATCAGCAAACCGATACTAAAAATAAAAACAATAGAAAGCTTATATACCGTATGTCCCAGGGAGAACGCAACATAGGATTTTTATTAAGCCAAATATAGAACGGATCTACTTGTGCTATGATATTTTTCACCGTCGCGATACGACGTGCGTTGTAAGTGTCAGTTGAAGTAAGAAAGAGAGAGCAGTTTGTGTGTGTGACGATTGTCATGTCTACCACAACTGTAATATTCCTTTTGACATTTCTCAACCTAAAAATTTATTATTTTGTTTTTTGCGAAAATTCTAATTGTTTAGTCGCTTTGATGTGATCGCTTTCTCAAGTAAGTACAACTAATTCTTTTACATAATTACGCATAATTATTTTCGTAAATTAATTTTAGGTTATAAACAAAAAGTACATTATAAAAGAATATTAAGCTGATTTAAGATGCAGTTATATCAATATGATTAAAAGTGCCTATGAAAGTATAATTATGTAAACGGATTCAGGTTTCATTTTATACAGCATGTTAAGAACTTCACGATATAAGACCGATACTTGTGTAAAACACGATGAAGGAAGAACCAGGAGACGACAGTTTCATAGGCAAGGAATATTATTATTTTAGTACCTACCTAAAAAGTGATTTAACTTGGAATATTATTTGCAGGAGTCGTACAAGCTAAATGTAGGTAAACAAAAATGTTGTGATTATTTGAGAATGCCAAATAGTTAACAGCTTTGAATGTTTGAACCTCGGTTTGAACTCACAAAAGAATAAGGTTTGTATTTTAAATTATTTTTTTTTTTATATTCTAAATTTCAGATCATAAATTTAAATCTCTGCAAATGCACACATGAGATCTATGCACACAATCGCCAAACCTTTGTAAAATGAATTTAAATTATGTTTATTAATAAAATTGATTTTCTTTGAAAGTCGTGTAAAATTCTTTTTTGTGATTTTTTGGTGGTCCTGAAAAGGACCGTTTTGGTTTTTGGTAGGTATGCAGAAGTGAAAATTACATTTTATTTAAGCCAGCAACTGCTTATATTAAATGCTCGAACTGCTGTCCATTTACTGCTAAACAATGCCCTAATCGATTATAAAAATTGCGTTGCACATTAGAGATTACGTTTGCCGGAACATTAAAGCAAACTTCTACAATTCTGTCCTTTAATGACTCGACAGTGATGTGTGGTCGATCTGAATACACTTTAGAGGCAATGTATGACCATAAGAAAAAGTCATTAGGAGACAAATCTGGTGATCTCGGTGGCCAAGCAATTTCACCACCTCTTCCAATCCAAGTTCTGGGCAACGCATCATTTAAGAGGCCTTTTACCAGATTAGCACTATGAGCTGGACACCCATCGTGCTGATACCAAACAACAGTATCCTCTTCAGCAACTTCGTGCAATGCTGGTAGCACATGCTCAATTAATAGGTCACGGTACTTAACAGCAGTAAGTGTACCCTCAATAAAAAAAGGACTTATTACGGTATTGGAAAATATCCCAGCCCAAACATTTACTGATTGGGGATATTGGGTGTGAGCTGGTATAAACAGATGAGGGTTTTCTGTGCAAACGGTAATTTTGAATGTTTGGTGTTCCATTTAATGTAAAAGTGCATTCATCAGTAAAACACAGATTTTTAATAAAGTTATCGTCATTATTAGATTTTTCCATTAAAATTTCACAAAATTCTTGGCTTTTTCAGCATCCGTTCTAAAAAACTCTTGATGTTGAGAATAATGGTAGGACTTATATTTGTGTTTCTTTAGTATTCTATGTACACGACTTTTACTCAGACCGCAGTCAACACTTAGTTGTCAAACACTTATGATTGGATTATGCTGAACTGCTGCTAGTACATCAATCTCGTCATTGTTGTTGTTAGGCCTGTCAAGCTGCACCAGCATTGGCCCCTTGTGAACACTGCCAGTATTTTCAAAGGTTTGAAATACTCGCATGACTGTAGTAGCACTTGGAATCGGTCGATCTTGAAAAGTGCAGCAAATAATGCTGAACAGTTTCTATAGCTTTCACCACTGCATACTCATTTAACCATTTGAACTTTTTCAGCAGTTGTATACACACTCATTATTGCAGAAAGTTATAAAAGTAGCGCTAATAATTCAAATTTAATTTACATTCCATTGATTCTTATAAGCATTAGAATAGTTCCCAAAATCTTTGTCGCTTACTTTATGGCCATTTTAGCGATGATATTTGACATGAGCTAAGTGCTCTTTAAAACTAGATTTTATAGGGCAAACCAAGAGACCTATTATATACTTATATACTTGGTTACAAACATTCATAATTTAACGGAAGTTATATTATGGCTTACGAATCAGAAGGACATCTGAAGTTTCAGCAATATTTTGTATTCTTGTCTGTTTTTCCATTATTTTGTTTTGCTATTTCCTTCACCTACTATTTTTTCGTCATTGTCGTGACTGGCGCTTGGACCGGTCCATTATATGTCGTCATGCAATGGCTGTGTTGTTATATTTTATGTTCTTATTTACCTTCTATAATGTTTACACACTTAATTAATATTAGTAATTGATTTGTTCTTCATTAAGGAGGGGCACCAAAAAACCATTATGTCGTTTTTGCAAGCAGCGTTTCGTGCAGCAGAATGCAAATATCTCTAATAAAACACACACTCTATACGTAGAAACGAACGAACATAGTGGTTTTTTGGTGCCCCTCCTCAATGAAGAACAAATCAATTACTGAAAATTTATAGGAGTAAATATCTACATTTGATTAATTAATATTATTACATATAAATACTAAGGTGGGTAAGGGTTGGCATGTTTAAGTTTTAGTGGTTTTCCTAAATCTTAAAACAAATGCTTTGCCAAGACGAACCAATCCACTATTGCACACGGTTTCGTCACTACACTATACAGGTTTATACTGATCTTCTGGAGCACCATACATAACACTTACACTTACATCACAATATTTAAAATGTATCATACGAATAAATAAATAATAGTCTTTACAATTTATTTTAAAAGAAAACAGCTGATTACATTTGCTACTTAAAAAACGCTATAAAATTGTCAGATTTTGTTTTGGGATTTCGGAAAAAATATAATATGTACCTCGGCTATCGCATCTGCAACTAAAACACATTTGTCATGAAAAATCAAATTTTAGTGCCTTTATACATAAAAAACTATTTGCCACCAATTGACTTTTACCAACTTTGTCAATTTTCCTGTATAATCGACGAATACCACAAATTGGCAATGAACTTTCGATATCGTCTTTTAAGTTCTGCACATTAAGATAAGTATCAGATAATTTTATGTAGAATTTCCAGTTTATAGGAGGGTTTGTAAACATTTATAATTTAACGAATGGAGCTGTATGTTGGCTTACTAATTTGAAGGACTTCTAAAATTATGCAATATTTTGTATTCTCTGTCCTGATTATTTGTTTTTGAATTTGTTTGCTACTTCTTTATCTTACTATTTTTTCTGTCATTGTTGTGACTGACCTTTTGACCGGTCCATTATATGTCGTCATGCAATGGTTGTATGGCTATATTTTATGTTTGTATTTGCTTTCTATAATATTTACACATTACTACATATGAATACTGAGGTGGATCAAGGTTTGCTTATTTAGGTTTTAGTGGTTTTCCTAAACCTTGACGCAAATGCTTCGCCATGATGAACCAATCCACAACTGCACACTGTTCTTTTACCACACCAGATAAGTTTATACTAATCTTCTGGGGCACCATACATAATACTCACATCACAATAAAGTAATGGAAAATAATGTACCATACGAAAAAATAATACCTTGTGCTACTCATGCAATAAACTTAAAACGTTTTTTACAATTTACAGAAAGTAAACCTTGATTTAAGTTAAAATAAAAAATTTATAGAAATTTGTAGTATATAGTAACTTTGCAACATTGCGAGAAAAGTAAGCACACTTTTAACGCATTATATAAAATTCTTGCCAGAATTACGAACGCCGTCTACATATTACTGACATCTACAAATTATTTATTTTGACAGGTATTTTATATGTATTGTTATGATTAAATTTATTATATCTTAGCTAAAGCTTATTTTTACTAGCAAGCTAATTTTAGTGTTTGAACTCCTTGAATTAGATAGGAACCTAATCTTCTATTCAAAAAAACCTAAAAAATGTAATTAATTAGCTTTGAGAGGAATAACTTACCACTTTCAAAGTGAATTGAGAGTGTGCAGCATCATTTGTGTGTAACGTTGATTGGAAAAATGATAGAAAAATTTGACGTTAGATGGCATGCGAGATAGAGAAAATTTATTTATTATTAAGGAATCAAATAGGTTTATAAATTTTTTTGAGTTTAGTTAGTAACGAAAATTATAAACAAGTTAGAGGATAAACAAATATAATTTAAAACGAAAATACTGTTTTAATTTAATAAATAAAAGTTAAAATGGAATATTAAATGGGGGTATAATTAATAAATGGAAAGAAGAATAAAAGAAAGCAAAGTTGAGCAGTTACATTATAAGAAGTAGCAGGACGAATTAAGTCCGTGTTCTTAAATTAAATTCAGTACAAATAGTAAGGGCAAGTAACAATAAAGTGCAAGTTGTTTTCTTTTAATTGGATTTACGACAAAAATTAAAGGGAAGGAGGTGACGGCTGGTCCTTTTTGAAGTGTACGGAAGTGGTGTATTTAAACGTACACAAAGGAAATACTTACTTTCAGATAAGTTTTTTATTTGGTGTTGTTGTGTTTTTATCCTTATCCAAAAATTTAACTTAAAAAATTTATTAACATCAGTTGACAGATTTATTTTTTTGACATTATGATAAATTTTTTTTCATGTACTAAGTTATACAATATGAGGTAGATGGAGTATAATAAAATTTGGATTTGACAACAAACAAAAAAATATTTAATTTTTTTATGTTAGCTTTATAAAAAATATTAGTATTGAGTGATTGAACAACTATAATCAGGTTAAAATTCATTAGTTTATTTTGAAATTCTCAATTCAATCATAACAGTATGTAATTTTAGTTCTTTAAAATTTTCTGAATGGAGGAGTATGAAATAGCGCTTCCTCTAATATGAATCAAAAAGTACAGTTCTTGACTGATATGTTTGTCGCTGTTCTGGGTTTAAAAACAGTTTAGATTTTTAGAAATTTCTCACATTCACGAAAATGTTTAGCTAAAATTGTCTGACGGAATGTGTTTGTTTAGAAACAGCTGTTCATAATCACTTCTAGAGTGTTTACTATTTTTTTTGCTCTTGCTGTAAATTAAAATTATATCCAATTTTTCTTTGATGGATAACTCCGTGATGTAAATTACCAAAATTAAATTAGGAAACAAATTGTTGACGAAAATAGTTTTGTAATTTGACATATAATTACATTCTGAATGCCTAATTGGAATGGTTTTTATTTTTAGGTCATCTTTTGTTTCATCTTTAATCAGAGGTGGAAACCAATTATTGCTACCATTCCTTTAGGTCCTTTAGGTCTATAACCGTTCCCTCCAGAATCCGACTTGAAAACTTATTACTCCGAAATACAAAGTGTAATCCATCTATAAATTGACACATTTTAACAACTTATAAATAGAGAGCGGAAAAAGATATCGACAGGCAGTTTTCACTAAATTTCATAACTATACTTCAAGTTTCTGTTAACATTGTTGCCACATGTAATTTTTTTTATGGAAATGGACAAAAAATAAGTTTTTGAACCAAACTTGAGAGCTTAGTTTAAATAGGACACCCTATAATTTTAACATTGTTGGCATTAACCTACGTTTTTACGGAATAGTTAACTTTTCATGAAATCATGTAAAGAACTTCTTACACTAATTATTACTAATTTAACACTTATGTCAACTCGATTTGCGTTACACAGCACCCTTGATGTTTTAATTTATAGATGGACACCTTGTATTTAGCCCGCAACGTTGCCATGACGATTTTTACTAGGAAATATATGTTGATCTTTAATGGAGTGGTTTTTTTTGCCTTCAGAATTTTATGCCGTTGACCACGTGTCTGCATGGTATCGTGACCTTAGAGTCCGATTTCTCAACCTCCGGTCAAAAGACTGCACTATTTCTGCGGGTTCCTCTAATAGTAGATGTTGAATACAAAGATGGGATTGCTTATACCGGTAATTAAAGGTGCCTTCATCGACTAGTAGTTTTGGTCCGTCCCAGTATGTTATTTACCCGATACCAGTCGGAAGCGGCGTGGTTTCTCAAGAAAATTATAATACAACTGTATAATTTTTTTACGTAGTTAATCGAGCAAAAAAATTTGGAAAAAAGTTGGCTACGTACCTTAAGCATTTGTCAATACAACAATATCACTTTTACACGTCATTTACAAATACGTTGTACTTGCAGTGATTGTGCAAGGTCATATTTTTAATGTATAAGTACATGTAAAAAGATATATAATGTTTAGTAGTTAAATAATAGAGGTTTGTTGTATGATATACTAATTTTTGTGCGTACGTGAGGGAAAGAAGTGAAGGTGGGGTAGGGACGCTCGGGCAATAGAGAATTATAGACGTGTAGTTTTTAGTCCATGCAAAAACAATTAATACAAAATGTTCTTTGTTAATTATTAAAAAGAAATGTTATATTTCAAAAATTAATTAACCCAGTTATTAAAAATTGTTTTAAAACCAAAGCAAACAGCACATCGTAGTAAAAGCCGCGCAAATGGAAGAAATAAATAATGCAGGGTTCCTTACAATAATACCTTCTTTAGGAATTAAGATAAACAAAGAATTAAGCCAATCTATTCGTTTACGTTTCGGCAACAATGTAGCGTTGCCCTCATCAGGACGTCTAGTTTATTGTACAAAAATTAAACTTATTAATGTTCAATAACAATAATTAAAAACAATTAATGTAACAATGACAAAAATAGTAATATACTCACTACATTGAATGTTCTTTTGTAGTTTTACGGTACAAAAGGCAAAGGCAATGAACATTATAAGAACAAATAGAACTTTCAATAACTACTTCGGGGCGAAGACAGTTAAGAACAAGTGTTCGTACTTACAAAGCAACTTATTCTAATCTTATCAACTAATAGCAGCCGGTACATACATAAATTATGACGAGTTCATGGTTGCGTTAAAATCGTAGCTTTTAGCTTTTAATTTGTGGAATGATACACGTTGGCAGATGTACGGGTTTTTGTGATCAAAGCTTCTACGAAAAGCAAAACGGAAATTAAAAACTATAAAAGTGATCAACAATCAATAGACGTAACAAATAAAATTTTGTTATAAAAAGCAATTATATGAATAGTGTTTCTTGGTCTCACAACAAATAACTTTTACTATTGTAACAAAAACTTCTTTTGGGATTGGATCATGTCGAAATGGTTAATCACAGTTGTTAACGTTGCACCAATTAATCAAGAAAAAAAACTATAACTTTCCAAGCTATCAAACCGCGATTTGTTGAAACTTCTTTTTTCAGACGTTTTGTTTACTGCTGCGGCAAACATCCTCAGTGGCGTGGTCGTAGAACTCGTTGCAAGCTTCTGATTATTGTTTCATCTGAATCTAAATCTGTATTTTATCTGGATCAGAGATTTATCTGAGATTAGTTAGAAACTTAAAAAGAGTTCTACGACCACGCTACCGCGGAAACGTCTGGAAGACGAACAAGGAGTTTCAACAGACAACGGTTCTATATTCCGGAAAATCATAGTATAAACTATCTTTTGTCGTTTCAAGTTTCTATTATTGAATTTTTTTTGTTTATTTATATATTGATGTTAGCTTCACTACTTGTTGCTTGTTTTCATATAATTACATTTTGTTAAAAAAAAATGATTAAACAGATATCTTGTCATGAACTAGTTTAGTGTCGACCTCTTCTGGATTAAGTTTTTCCAATTGTTTAATTCTTATTAATACTTCAAAAAATGCTTAAATGCAGTACCCTGCAATTCTAAACATTAATTTGTTAATTTTTTTTAAAAGTTTCTCAGTTGCTGTCTTTATTTTATTCGAGAATTGAATTCTGTAAGAACTCGGTCAAGCATGACTTGTTTTGTAGTTGCTGGCTCTGAAATAAAGTTGAGATGGTTATTTATGGACTTTACACAATTATTAACAGACCGTAATGTCACAAAATAACATTAACTAATTGAATTACGTATGCATTTTTGGTTTTAAAGTCTCTCGCTTTCATTAATTAATGAATTAATGAAATATAGGGTGTTCCATTTAAAATAAGGCTCATATTACACATTAAATGATCTAATAATTAACCAGTAAATTCTGAACACCCTGTAAAGAAATATTTAATATTTGATCATGGAATACATTATTCTAATATTTAACTATTTAGACGTAAGAGTATGTTTGTTATGATTTATTGGATTAGAAGATATTTAATTTTTAAATCCTCCATATTTTGAAAAAAGTCGACAAAACTCAGAACACTCTGTGTTTAAGTATAGAGAATGTTTATGAAAGTATACCTTTTTTACGGGCAATCAAAAAACACAATAAGATACAGAGTGTTCCATAAGAAAAAATATAACTTTGATGTGTCACACTTTATTGGGGCATACTGTATACTAAATATATTAAATACTTTTAAAATGTAAAATTTATCAACCTGCAAGCTACTAACATTTTCTCTCCAACACACAAATCAGGAAGTATGTAATTATAAAAGTTATATGATTACAAAGCTACAAAATCTTTCTATTAAAAGCTGCAGATGAGAGCATTGTACCGTTAAATATTCTGAGTGCATTATTGACAGGAAAATTTGCGGTTATATTTCTTGTAAGCAAAAAAAATAATTGGAAAAGATTTTAGTAATAACAAATTTCTTATTCTGTCATCTATACCGATGTTTCTATTCAAGTAGATAATAGGGCTAGCGATAAAAAGAACACCAAAACACATCGGAAAATGTCATTTTCTAAGCGAATGGAGCTTCACACTTCTTTATTCGATTAATCAATAAAGACACTACTAACTTTCGAGACTTGAAACTTACTCATTCTCTCTTTGGTTAAAATAAAACAAATGATTGATCTTATGTAATATATTCGTATTAAGAATAGCTTCAGTTGCTTGAACTATACTCATTTTTCTTTTAAGTTTGGTTACACTTTTAACAAAAAGCAACTTATTTTTAAATAAGTATTGTAACCCTGAATATATTAAATTAAAATATAATACATAAAAAAAATTATACATTTTTTAATAGCTGTTTATTTAACCAGTAGCAGAACAAATGACATTCTGTAAGAAATTCTTATGATGTAATGTTTTGTTATGTGTTACATACAAAATATTGTCATTAGTGACAAACATTTTACTTTTTGTAAGTAGTTACAAAAAAGTGGCATCTTATGCGTAATAATTGAAAAAAAGTTTTTATGTTATTGTCGTGAATAAGGTAATATGTTTTAAGTGCCATATAATTAATTTTGGTTTTAATTAGACGTTGTTTAGCTTAGTCCTGTGTGAGCTTTTTAAATTAGGGAGTTCCTAATTTAAGATGTCTTGATAAAGTAGTAGTTATTAATTTCATCCCCCAACTTCAAAGAATTGTTACGAGGATATCTATAACTAAAATTTGAAGGATTATTAATGATATCAATGTCTGTTGGAGTTAATAAATATTATAAAAACGTGATTATATAATATTTATTTTTATATTATTTTAGGATCTGATCTGAATGGTTTTCAAATTAATTATAACAATTTTTCATGTTTAATATTTGTTTTTAAAACTGAAGTAGGTAAATAAAACACCTGGAAAATCTGAAAAATCTGGAAATTTTTGGGAAATTGAAACATTTTATTTACAAATTCGTATAAACTTAGAAACTTTCTGTTTATTATCTTTGTTTCCAATTTGATTTATATAAAGACAAAGTTTTGGTCTTGATTGATAATAACTTCCCAATTAATTTTTAAACTTTGTTTAGAGTTTGGCTTGGATGATGGGTCGTCACTCTACAACCGTGCTCTTTTTATTTGAAGAAACGATTGTTATCTTATACATATTCGCATGTTAGCAAAACTTTTTAAACAAATATGTCTTTATTTTATGTAATTTAAGTTATTCATTAAAAAATATTCAACTTAATTGGGCATATTTTTGAGCACTCTGTTCAACTAACAATATTATTAAACGATGGTTCGTCGGGAGTTATGGAGATTTACGTTGAGTTATTGTTTATAAAACTGATTAAACGCATTTTCCCCGTAATTCTTCAAATAAAACTTTAAGAGAAGAATCTTCACAAAGTACGATAAAATATTTTTTTTAATTTGCTTTAATAATAAGCCAATTAACGTATTGCAGTAGGCGTCAATTATGGCTTATTCATAATAGCACACTGTACTTTAATGAATTTACGGGAATTTAATTTTTAAGAGTTCGATCGGCAAAATAACCTTAACGACTCAAGTGTCGAAAACATCTGACCGCAAAGTGAGCTGTAGTCAACGAACACGATTAACACAAAGGAACGATTATAATTATTAATATTACAAGGAAAAAAATATAAATCCTAATTATTTCTTACATTGGCAATTATTTATATTTACTGTCACATTTGCTATGTCTTGCACTTAAATGTTTATGGTTGGAACATTTCTATTGTTAACGGTAATGGTTTCGTTGTTACTATAATTCAACTGTAGAGATAGGTCTGGTTTCGGGTCTGGCCCTCTAGAGCTTCTAGGTGAGTTAACTTCAGTATGCGGGCAAGATTTGGAACATTAATTTTGTTTTTAAAGATGTATCTACGTAACTTTCTGCTACGGCACTCGACTTCCACCCTCCGTGTCTTAATAGTTAGCAAATCGCCCCACGATTTACTAAATGGGTTGCGCTGGACCGTCTAAAACAGAGCCCAGTGTACAGCTCCAGGTGTGGCAATTGAAGAAAACTGGAAATTTTTTTCCAAATGTTCCCCATCTTATTTATCCCAATGGGGCTATTTATACATTTTCCATTCTTATAAGTGAAGCAAAACCGACGGTGTGTAACTTTTGTGGTCTTAATTTAAAATATTCTTTTACAAGTGCAATTCAATTTTCATCTGTAACTGCAAAGAAACGTGGCATATAATTTTTTGTTTTAGGCACCGAGACCGCGACTAAAACGGATTTGAACTCGATATCATCCAGTGTCATGTTGGCAAGTTCCTCCGTCTATAGGCTTCACTGTACGCAATAATTAAGATCACCTACAAACAATTTTATAAAGTTTATGAAAAGATCTGCAAGAATTATACACACTTTCATTGCAAGCTATTTCACATTTTCAGCTACACAAATAAATTTATAATAATAATAATAATATAGCCTTTTATTGAATTATACAAAAAGAGAAAAAAAGAAATCTGGTACATAAAACAAAATTATTCTTAACTTATACTATTGTACACTCATGAAATTTAAAACTTGGACACCACAATTTCTGTAAACAAAAGTTTGCACATTGTGAAGCGGGCTTAAGGGTATCATTTACAATTCTAACAGCAGGTAGCTCAGCAGGGGTTATCTTATAGAAGGACTGTAGAATGAATCATTACACTAAGCACGTTTTAGAAAATAGGTAATTTACGTTGCTTACTTATTTTTTTCTTTAAAGAATATATTTGAAGGTATCGCTAATTAAACACCATAGCTCGATTAATTATCGAATCAAAATTTTGTTTAGAAATGTTTACAAAATAAAATTAGAAATAATTTTGATTTAAAAAGTCTACAAGCAATAACTTTTAAATTAAATCAAAAACTAAACATGGTTATTTGGGTTGACTGATTATTACTTA
This sequence comes from Abscondita cerata, assembly GCA_030710515.1. Taxonomy (NCBI): domain Eukaryota; kingdom Metazoa; phylum Arthropoda; class Insecta; order Coleoptera; family Lampyridae; genus Abscondita; species Abscondita cerata. The sequence continues at coordinate 50,911 of JALBCR010000401.1, forward strand.
TTTTTAAATAAATCTAACCTACTAATTATTGTAAGTTATTAAAAAAAATCATTAAACTCTCTATTCATAATATTTAGTCCTTACAAAATGTATATTTTATGACGTTTCATTTTTCTGTAGTTAATATAAAAAGTGAAAATAAAAACTAAGGCAATTCTTATTGTCAACGTATATATTTAGTTTTTGACAAGAATTTATTACATAATTATAATTAAGATACCAAGTTATAGTTTAAAATTAAATGAAAACTTTTTTTAAATAAAGGTATTACTATATAAATAAATATAAGAAATCAATAATGGGTGTGACCTCCATTATTATTGATACATTCTTGGAGGCGTCTGCTCATTGACGCTATCAAGGTATCAATATAATTAATATTAATCGTTTCCCATGCGGTATCAATGGCTGCAATTAGTGCATTACGGTTTACTGGTATAAAATTTGGCCCTTGTTGTCTTCGGATAACAGCAAGTATTCGAGCCCAAACATTTTCGGTAATGTTAAAATCTGGGCTTTTGCTGGCCAGGGTAACAGCTCCAAGTTATTTGCTTGTATCCAGTTGCGCACAACTGCGAAGTATAGGGTCATCATATCCCGATAGTTAATTATCGAATGTTCCAAGAAAATATATGTAAATAGTAAATGGAATCTACTAACGTAACGTTAAGTCGTTAATTATAGTTACATAACTCTCCTTTCATAAGATATAGTTCATATTAATATGCTTATTGTAGAGCTTCGTACACACCTGAACAACAAACCGAAGAACAAACAGAACAACGAACCGAACGGCAATCGAAACATTAATTTGGACGGTGCTACGTACGAATTTAGAAATCAATAATGGGTGTGACCTCCATTATTATTGATACATTCTTGGAGGCGTCTGCTCATTGACGCTATCAAGGTATCAATATAATTAATATTAATCGTTTCCCATGCGGTATCAATGGCTGCAATTTGCATTACGGTTTACTGGTATAAAATTTGGCCCTTGTTGTCTTCGGATAACAGCAAGTATTCAAGCCCAAACATTTTCGATAATGTTAAAATCTGGGCTTTTGCTGGCCAGGGTAACAGCTCCAAGTTATTTTCTCGTATCCAATTGCGCACAACCCGCGAAGTATGAATAGGGGCGTTGTCCTTTAACAACAAAAATACATTATGAAAATGTTAATTCAACAGATCCCGAACTATTTTTGGAGAAAGTATAGTGAAATAAGAATACTTACTTGTTGGAAAATATAATCTTCGTCTGGATAAAACACTTCGACTGAAGGTTTCATAATAGTTTCCAAAATATCTAAATACGCAGCAGAATCAAGACGTCCATCGATTGCCCAACAAACTCCTGGACCCCGCGTGCTAACCCAACCCCACACATTTACAGAAAAATAACCACTTCGTTTTTAGGACATATGTGATTATTTTCGTAACGAGTTCCTTCCATTCTAAAAACTTTTAGTGGTCCATCGTTGCGGCTATTGAACGTTTTTTCGTCGCTAAAAATCACTCGATTCCAAAATTCCAAAGGTTCGTTCACATATCGCCTTGCAAATTCCAGACGACGTCTCATATTTTCGTCACTTCTTTATTCCCATCTCCTTTAATCTTTTTGTGCAGTTATACGGCATCCGGAAAATGTGTATCTGCTATAGCCCTGAAGTATGTAGCAAATGGTTGTTCTGTTACGTAATGAAACAACTCGAGATCTTGAGCACGTGTAGATACTTTAGGTCTACCACTTCCGATGGCTCTTTCCAAAGTGTGTTCAAGATTCCATTTTACTCGGTAATGCCCTACGGTGCTTTTTGGTATATCTAACATACGTGAAATTTCACGCACGCTACGGCCCGCCGCTAATTTCGAAACAATCCGCGCTTTCAAATCAGCACCGAGATGAGGTGGCATTTCACAACACTTGAAATTTTAAACTAAAATGGAATTTACATTTCTTACTTTATTTATTGGTTCACACTACCCCTTCTCAAACAGTAGGTAATTGTTTATTTATTACATACTTCTAATGACCAATGTAACAACCCTTAGGGCAATATGACTCAAAGGAAGTAAATTAAATATTAATTTTATTGGAAAATAAAAAAAAAGCAAAAAGAATATTAAAATTAATAGCTGAACACAAGCATTACACATTCTAAGATTGTTTGAACAAAATATCTCTATACAAATTGTTTTTTAAAATTAACAATATTCTTTAAGTGTACCCGGCAAAGCGTTATAGGTCTCGGAAATACTAAATGTAAAGGATCTCTTAAAGAAGGAACTATGATGTTGGGGTACCGATAACATGTTCTTATTCCGCGTGTTGATATTGTGTGTATCACGTCTAAATTCAATTTTATTGAAAAGATAGTCTGGCACACCAGACGTTATAATTCTCTGATACAAAGAAGCACAATTCAGTAGTCTCCTGTTACTCATTTTCAACCATTTGAGTTCTTTGAGTTTGTGTGACACATCGTCATATTTACAAATACCAAAAATTAGCCTAAGAGAAGAATTTTGCACTGGTTGGATTCTATTAATATCCACCATGTCAAGACATGGTCCATACACACTATCACAAAAGTTAAAGTGAGATAGTACTGTACTGTTACATAGGATAACTTTAGTTTTCTGGTTTAAAACAAATCAATTATTAAATATAGTCTTTAAGTTAGCATAAGATCTTTGCAATAGAGTAGAAATATGCCTCTTAAATCTCAAGGTATTGTCAATCATCAGACCCAAATTTCTAAGAACAAGTTTAATTTCTAGTACAGTAGCATTGATTCTTATCGAGATAGAGTCAACAATTGTATCATAACAATTTTTTTTTACAAAACAACATTACATAGCATTTTGAAGAATTTAGTTTAAGCTGATGTTTATTTGAAAATTCACCGAGTTTTTGTAGATCAAGGTTAACACTTTGTGCTGCTGTATTGACTTCAAATGGTTTAAAGCTAAGGTGCAGTTGTGTATCATCAGCATATAGGTGATATTTACAAAATCTTAGGCAATTAAGTAGATTGAATGTATATATTTTATACATGAGCGGGCCTAATATGGAAGCTTGAGAAACGCCACGCAATATTGGTAGTAGATCAGACTTAGCATTATTATAACAAACAATTTGGGAACGGTTAACTAGGTAGCTTTCTATAAGTTCTACAGCACATTCTGTAAACCCTATGTGTTGAAGAATTGCTGTTAAGATACGATGATTTAGAGTATCAAAAACTTTAGGGTAATCAAGAAGAACTACAAGAGATGATAAGTTTTATTAGAAGAACATATAATATCATCAACCATATTTAGTAAAGAAGTTGAACAACTGTACCCTTTTCTAATCCCGATTGAGTACTAGGAATTATATTCAATTTGTTAATGCAGTTCTCGATTTGAATTCCAATATTTTTTTCGGTTAAAAAACTTAAACAGACAGGGTAGAATGCTAATAGGCCTTAGATCACTAAATTTGGTAGGATTACTAGTTTTTGGCACAGGCAAAACCTGTGCGGTCTTCCAGGCATCAGGAATTTTGGATTCTAATATGCATGAATTTACTATATGTGTTAGGATGGGAAGTAAAAAAGAACAACACAATTTGATCATATCCACACTTATATGGTCAGAGCCTACAGCTTTGCTTTTAAAGGGGTTTAGGTGTTTGTAAAACTTCGGATTCAAAAACTGTGGTAAAGTAAAAGTCTTTAGTATTCGGATGTCTATTGTTGCTATACAAATGTCATGCTTCCTGCAAATTAGATGAAATTGACGTATTAGGCAATTCTACAAAAACTTGTTTATTAAATTTACATCACTAAGATTAGACGGCACCGAGATTGGATGTTTATAATAGATGTTAGTAGATTTTAGGACTTTCCAAAGGTTTTTAGTATTGTTTTTTAATTCATACTCAATATACGCTTTTTTCTCTTGCCTTATTGTAAATGTTACCAAATTACGCAATGACTTATAATACTTCCAGTGACTTGATTTTTACTTTTCTTTAATCTCTGCAATGCCTTGTTCTTTAGTTTAATCATGAATTTAGTATTGTCAGTTAACCAAGGAGATTTTAGCTTAGTAATCAGTACTGTTTTATTTGTGTATGATTATTATACAAACCAATTATAGTATTATTAAAATATTGTACTTTTTCGTCAACATTATTTAGCTTAAACAATGAATCCCAACTCAACGATTGAAGCTCCGAATAAAATTCACTCATATTAAATTTTTTGAAGTCACGATAAGAAAACAGCCTAGGGGAGTTAGAAATGTAGTTTACTTCAAGTTTACAGTAAATTAAATGGTGGTCAGAGATTTTATGCAAACTTAACACTCCGCAACTATTAACAAGTTTTTCTAACGTTATCAGAATTTAATCAATTAATGTGGCAGTGTGCTGGGTCACGCATATAGGTTCATTGATGACTTGTTTAATTCCGAACGTATCGAGTGAGGATAATAATTTCAATGGTTTTAGAGGAATTTATATCAAGAAAATCAATATTAAAATCCCCTACGCATATTAATTCATCAGTAAGTGGGAGTAGTTCCGATAGTGACTTTTCTAGGGCTTCAATAAATTCCACGTGCGAAAATTCTTGTCTTATGTAAATGGTACCAACCGTAATGCAAGTGTCCCACAAATTCAGTTTTACCCAAATTTGCTCCGAGGAACTTGAGTTTGTATTAGAGGATACTATAGAAAATGTAATATTATTTTTTATATACATACCAACACCGCCACCTTTAGTATAAGTCTGTCTGTCAACACGCACAAAAGTATACTCCGAAAGATACATTAGATTATTATTAGAGATTGACTTTGACATCCAAGTTTCACTTACACCAATTAAATCAAAATCTAGATCTAGCAAACATTCTTGTTTTTCTGTAAAATTGTGTAATAGAGAACGAGCATTAAAATGTGCAATTCGAATAAATCGATTACCCATTGAATAGTTCAAAAACGTTAAGAAATAAAATCGCATAGACAATATAATAAAGAATATAAAATAATGATATAATAATTACAGCTACGAATTTTATGTTCAGCAATATGTAGTAACCTGTAGTAAAATTATTTAAAACAAATTGATGGTATTTCATAGGAAAAATAAAGAATAATAGCGGTTCACCATCATAAACTATACAAATTAAATTAATTACTTGGCTTTATCGACACACGTGCGTTTCAAGCATTAAAGCTGTTGCTTAGATAGCGCCATGCACGTTAAACGCACACATGTCGTTACAATTAACTGTTGGCATTTTTCTTAGTTTATACTAATCATACGTGTCAACGCTTTTACACGAGATGTCGTAAGACACACATTTTGCTTAAATTAATTATATTAATGTACATCATTGAAATCATCACATTTCGTTATTGAGTATATTTTACTACTTTCTTTAGCTCTCATGAAAATTTTTCCACCCTTAGTCCATAGAAACTTTAGATTATGATTTTTAAAATTTCCTTGCCTCCGTAAGTAACAGGCTTATTATTACTTATTATTACTTCTTGTAAGCGATTCATTGATGTAATGTGTGTGTAATGGTCAAACCCACGGAAAATTTGATCATGATCTTGATTATGTATTTGAATTCTGCCTTCCTGCTTCCTATCTACAAGGGTCGAGACGTGGTGCTTTTGTGAAAACTGGAGAACTAGTTTCAAAGTGGCATCAAATTTGTTTTGATTCGAAAAAAACGGCTGGGTGATAGTAATGAAATAATTAAGTAAGCTATTTAACTTATTGTCGTTTCTTAAATTTAATGTAATTGATATTTGATCAGCTTTGAGTTTCTTTAATAGATCAAGGGTCTTGAAACGTCGACGCTGAAATATTGATCCTATTCCCAAATCATCATTTGTTGATGTCGTGTACGACTCTAAGTAATTGTCCAGTGATATCTAACCGGCATACGACATTTTTTTTGATATTTTTAGTAGATATATTGTAAAATGCCTTTTAGATTGCTGATCGTACACGACAAACATTCTATCCAATTAACAACCAAGAAACATATTTTTTTCCCATCATCTAACGTATCTGTCAAAGTTTTCATAAAACACGTACTTCGCTAATATGTAATATTGGTAAATAGCTCTGTTGCCTTAACCCCCTACCCCAAAAAAAAATAGTTTTTTGACGTTTGTACACGAAAGAAAATAGCTAGCAATGCTAACGGAGTTTGAATATGGGGAGGCTAATGCGACTTCATAAACAAATATCAAATTTTTAATGTTTGTACACAAAAAAAATAGATAGCACAGGCAAGCACAACCTTCCTCAAAGTTAACACACCTTTAATAACGGAGTTATTAAAGTTGAATCTTGAAGTCAGCCCCCACAACAAAATTTCGAACTGTTGACGTTTGAATATTGAAAAACTGAGCTAGCAACAGGGTTATTGAGGTTTGAATCTGGAGAAGCTAAGGCAACTTCAGTCCTCCAACAAAAAAATATCGAATTTTTGATGTTTGCACATCAAAGAGAATAGCTAGCACATGCTTGCACCACTTTATTTAACGCTAGCGCACCTTTAATAAAGGAGTTATTGATGACTGAATTCTACCGTTAAACATAGTTGTGCTAGACTGTGCTAACTCGGTTCTTTAATGTTCAAACGTCAAAAGCTCAATTTTATTGTGGGGGGCTGGTCTCTTAAATTCAATCCTTAATAACTCCGTTATGAAAACTGTGCTATCGTTGAGCAAAGTTGTGTTAGCTTGTGATAGCTATTCTCTTTTCTGTGCAAACATCAAAAATTCGATATATTTTTGTTGGAGGGTAGTACCTCCTAATTCAAATTTAAAAAACTCTGTTATGAAAGGTGTGTTAACATTATTTTTAGTTGTGCTAGCCTGTGCTAGTTCGGCTCTTTAATGTTCAAACGTCAAAAGTTCGAAATTTTTTTGTAGGGGGACTGGCCTCAATAACTCGGTTAATAAAGGTGTGTTAGCGTTGATGAACTGATGAAAATGACTAAACAGAACGAAGTTACAGTGCTTGTCGGTGACTTGAATGCTAAAGTCGGTAAGGGATTGTGGAGGACACTGTTGGTAATTTTGGACTGGGCATTAGAAACGAGAGAGGAGATCGATTAATACGCTTCTGCCAAGAACAACAACTTATGATAACCAACACCTTTTTCAAGCTTTCACCGCGCAGACTTTATACCTGGAAATCTCCAGCAGACTCAGAAAGTAAAATCGTAAGGAATCAAATAGACTTCATCATGATACCAAGAAGATATAGAAACGCAATCAAATCAGCGAAAACGTATCCTGCAGCTAATGTTCACTCGGATCACACTCCATTGATATGAAAATTTGATCTTAAACTTAAACGCCTTGAAAACAAAAGACCTCAAAAAATACTGCTATAAACATTAGAAATCTAAACAACCCTGACATCAGACAACAAATACAAGAAACATTGAACAAGGACATCGAGAATTTAAAATTATCCACAGCCGACGAATTCTCTCAGTGGACCACAATTAGGAAAACTATTGAAGAAACCAGTACAACATTTTTGAAGCAGGACCGTACTAAAAAGAAGGAATGGATGACTGATGAAATACTTGATATGATGGAAGAGAGAAGAAACTACAAGAACAAGAATCCAACAAAATATCATGAAACTCATATCAAAATAAGAGCAAAAATTAAAGAAGCGAAAGAGCTTTGGTTGACGGAAAAGTGCAGTAAGATCGAGAAATGTGGAAGGAGGTACGACTACCACAATCTGCATAAACGGGTGAGAGAATTAACAAATGGACGGACAAACAAAAGAACACCTACTAGCCTATTAGATCCAAATGGCAACCTAATATCTGATGATTCGAAACTAATTGAGATGTGGGAGACGTATGTGAAAGAACTTTTCGATGCTGAGCGAACAGACAATTGCACGGAACATGACGATATTTGCGGGCCCTCTATTATGAGATCTGAAGTAGAAAGAGCAATTTTATCCCTAAAAAACGATAAGGCTCCAGGCCCCGACAACATTCACGGAGAAATCCTGAAACTTTTATGCACAACCAATGACTATTTTTTCGACATCCTGACAAACATGCTTAACAATATCTATGACAGTGGAAAAATCCCTGAAGACTGGATATAGTCAACTTTTGTGGCGATACCCAAAAAGTCTAGTCCAAAATATTGTGAAGATCATCCATAACCAAATATATCACAGATGCAAAATGAACATCTCCGAATCACAGTTTGGTTTCCGCAATGCACTGGGCACCAGAGAAGCGATATTCAGCCTGCAGGTTCTCATTCAACGATGCAGAGACATGAAAAAAGACGTCCATCTATGCTTTATTGATTTCTCAAAAGCGTTCGATAACGTCCAACACGACAGACTTTTAGAGGTGCTAAGGCAGACTGGCATCGATGGAAAGGATATCCGAATAATATCCAACCTCTACTGGAACCAAACTGCTAAAATAAAAGTTAATAACGCGTTCAGCAACAAAATTGCTATCAAAAAGGAGTAAGACAGGGCTGCATCCTATCACCTTTACTATTCAATATATACTCCGAACAGATTTTCAGAGAGGCTCTAGGCGAAGCATCGGAAGGAATCAAGATAAATGGTGAGACAATTAACAATGTCAGATATGCTGATGATACGGTGATCATCGCAAACAATAACGAGGAACTACAAAGACTCATGCAAAACATCCAAACAACAAGCAACAAATATGGACTCCCATTAAATGCGTCGAAAACTAAATGTATGTGTATAAAAGAAATATTCAAACACCAATCAACTTTAATGTTCACAACAAAAACATTGAACAAGTAGAATCATACACATACCTTGGAACTACCGTGAATTCGAACTGGGACCAATCAAGAGAAATCCGTTCACGAATTGAAAAAACTCGAGTCACGTTTAATAAGATGAAAACCTTATTTATCAGTAAGAGTATATCCCTTAAACTAAAATTAAGATTAGTTAGATGCTATATTTTCTCTGTTTTATTCTACGGAGTAGAGGCCTGGACAAAAACAGAGGCAACTTTAAAGATGTTGGAAGCTTTCGAAATGTGGATTTACCGGCGCATTCTTCGAATATCATGGACCGACCACACAACCAACGTGGAAGTTATGAGAAGAATAGGAAAAGAAAAAGAGGTCGTACTCACAATAAAGAGCCGCAAACTCCAATATTTCGGCCACAATATGAGACACAATAAATATCGTCTATTGCAGTTAATAGTTCAAGGCAAAGTGGATAGTAGAAGAGGTCCGGGAAGAAGGCGACATTCATGGATGCACAACCTAAGACAATGGTTTGGACTGTCATCTGTCCAGATGTTTAGAAGTGCTGTAAACAAAATCAAGAGTGCTAAGTTAATAGCCAACGCCCACAGGGGATAAGGCAGTGATAGAAGAAGTTAGCGTTGATCAAAATTGCGCTAACTATTTTCTGCTCGTGTGCAAACATCAAATAATTGATATTTTTGTAGGTAGCTGAGGTCGTCTTAGTACCGGTGAATCGATTAATCAATTTTTAATTAATAACCGAAAACCGATTAATCGATTTCTACAGTCGACTTTCGAAACAGATTATTAAAATCGGTGTTGAAGTCGACTTTTAAAATAAGTTATCAAAGTCGGTTTTTAAAATCAATGTTTGAGTCAATTTTTAAAATCAGTTTTAAGTCAATTTTTAAAATGACTTTTTAAAATTAAATAAAGAAAAACACATCTATGTCATATTCCAATTCAATTTTTAAAATCGTTTTTTGGAAATCTTTTTTTAAACTCGATTTTAATAAACAATTTCTAACGTCGATTGTATGAATTGGATTTTAAATGGGTTTCTTGAGTCAATTTTTTAAATCCGTTCTTGATGGATTATTAATTGCAATGGCGAATTTAAATGCTGTTACTAATATTAATTAATTTTGGTTGGTCTGAGATCAATGCGTAAAATGTTATTTTAAGCAACCAAGTGATGAAACTTTTGATAACTTAGCGGTCCGGTTTGAATAATTCTGTCTTTTAAGGCATTGTTTGAGGCCTGTATGGGTGGTGTTAAGGGGTTTGAGGCCTGTTAGTCAAAGGTTTGGGTGAAAACGCAGGATCACCATATAGAAAGATCTTACGATTTTTGATTAACAATTTCACTTAAAATCTATTTTCAATGTTCATAATTCAATAAAATGTACATTAGGAATAATTTTACCAAATGATTAATTACATGTTTTTTTTCACCCATTTTAAGCTGTTTATGACTCATTGTAAGTACAAATGTAAAAAAGTATAAAAATATCGAGAAATTATCTATGAAATTATATTTAATTATATTTTCTTTGTTGTCAAACATTTTTCTGTTTAATTAAGGCGTCGTTAGTACTTTTTCCTTAGGACAAAATAAAACCCTAGAACGGCATTACATGTCTCCAAAGTTGTACAGTATAAACTAAGAAATGCCAACAGTATATTATGTAACACCGTCAGGTAGATGTAAAATTATTTTTGATGATTTTAAAACTAAATGGACCTGCATCTAAAATAAAATTTGCAAAGATCTTAACAAACTTTGGTTAAAAGTTAAGATAGATTCAAATAAAAATAGGGGTTTCTATTTAAAACAAGAAAGTTAATCGTTACTTCCGGTACTACCGGAAGTGTAACATGTTTATTAATATTTTAATTTATTAAGCTTGTGTATAAAAATTTATGACAAAACTATTGCTGCAGATTTTGATAAAAAATCATATGTAAATTCTTTTCAAATAAATGTTTAAAGATCGAATTTAAAAACGGTTTTAAAAATCAATTTTAAAAACTGATTGCAAAAATCGATTTTGACAACAAATTTTAAAAATCGATTTTCAATACCTTCACCAATATCAATAATACAAGAAAAGTTATGAGAAAAGTTAAGAATATTATACAGGGTATTCACCTAACCCGTTCATTAAAAAAGTTTACTGGTGTATAATTTAGATACGCCTTTAAAAATTTTGGGTTAAGTTTAGTTTCAGGTGTACTTTTTTTCTAACATATTTTCAACGTCCTGTTATTTTCGGTTTAACCGGAATTAGCTGTCAGCTTGCTTATTTTAAATACAACGTCTTATTTATTATTTTATTTTTAGATTGGGCGTGTAATTATAAACCGATTTTAAGTACAATGTCAAATATCTAATCCGGCCGTTTTTGAGACTTTTGACTTTGAATAAAAAAACGTGAATCTTGCGTAACCAGTTTTGGAATAACATATTTTTTTAGTTTTTGAAAATTTGATCCTTATGTTTGGCAAAATGTTGAAAAAGAGCCCTAAGATTACATTTTTGTAATTTTGGCTATCTATTTTTATACAGGGTATTTAACATTCCGTGGCAAACATTCGCATTTTCAATGTTGGTAAAACCAGTTTTTTTTAATGTTTACGTGTTATCAAGTCCAGGACTTAATTCTGTATCAAACTGTGTTAAGGTTACCTATACCTATTTCTGATCATTTTTGAGATAATTAGGTCTTTTGAAACGATCGAATTTATGCGGAAAAACTTTTTACCTTCGCCAGGAATAGGTATAGGTAACCTTAATACAATTTGATATAAAATTAAGTGTCTCCCATTTAAAAAAATGACTTTACCAACATTGAAAATGTGAATGTATTCCACGGAATGTTGAATACCCTGTATAAAAATAAACATAAAAAATTACAAAAAAGGTTTCTTGCAGTTATTAATACGTATAAATTTTAAATTGCTTTCTCTCAAAGATACAAAATATATCAGAAGATATGAACTTTTATAAATTAACATATTTTACTACAAAAACCTACACTTTATTGTATTTATTCTTAGTTACAGATTGGTAATGTTCAAACTTCTTTAATATCTTTAACGTTTTATTTTCTAAATATACAGAAATAAATAGTGATATAAATAATAAACAGAAGTTGATATTTTATAAGCATTTAATTTACATTATTTACATTCAAAAGTCGTTGTTGTATACTTTAATGACTCAGTTAAAAACACAACTCATATGTAAATATACATTAATATGTTTAACTGTTTCGAGAGAATACAATTTTGTTCTGGGTTAGTTTAATACTATATGGGTGAGTACATTTGCGTAGGTTAAAGTTAATTCAACACAGTGAAAAATTACGAATACATATATAAAATATCCTAATAAACAAACCACCTACCTTGGATAAATTTCCAAAAGAATTCGCCATCAATTCCTTTTCCTCCATATACAATGCATCCCACGGAAAAGTTGACATAGGCGTTTTCTCTGTTAAATTCAAAACTAATAAACATCTTTCTGGTACAATTTGAGCACACTATAGCAACATATTTTATTAGATGGGCAAATAAGAACAAATTTATTTGATAATGTAGGTATTTAAAGCGTAATTTTTATGATTTACGCAAAAAATCTGGTTTGATCCCGATTGTCAAAATTTTTTTTTATTAATCGAATTATTATTAATATACTTTTATAAAATGATTTAAATTTTTTTTAAAACGTTAAATTCACTTTACAAAATTGTATTATAATAATAATAAAGTTTATAAAAAATAAACTGCAATCGGAATCGAACCTTAGTTAAGAAGTGCAAAAATTCCTACGCAACAAATTAACTAATTCTTCCACAAAAGCCGCTTAATAAATGAAAATCCATTGGTTAACAAACAAAATTTTACAAAAATAACGTATTTTACTAATTTTTTTTTTTTTAGTAATATACACTTTGAATATTCATTATTATTCCATCAATTTGTTTTATTCAACATTAATTTAACATAGTATATGCCTATGTCGACTTTTCCGTGGGACACATAGAATACTGTCATTGTAGGGAAATCAAAGTTACGGGATAAATTTTGATCGTTAATTATTTTCTCGTATTCATTTAAGACTTAACATATTTTAACAATATCATTTTTGTAGTTCTACTAAAAAATAAAATGTAATAATGAATTTAATATCAAGATAAACAAATTCGTCTTTAGTTAAAGGATTTAAAATATTTATTTAACAATGTCAACGTCTCTTAAAAATTTTATGAGTGAACATTCTTCAAACGTTAGGTACTAAATATCTTAGAAATATTATTTCAGTATGTAATAAAACTTTATAGGACTGTAATTTGCATATCAGGATGTAATATTTAGTTTAACTGAACGACTTTTTTTAAGGCATTATTTTTTTTTGTTTTGTAAAAGACAACATAAATAAATCCAAGCGGAAGATAATTCTTTATCTATCATTTGTTAAAGTAATATAATAAACTTAGATATTAAAACTTACATAATTTTAGTTGAATCTAAATTTGTCCGTGTTCTTTATACACGAGATGTCGCAAGACATGCATTTTACTTATCTAAAGTTGATGTTAGATCAATACCCAAAGAACGTTTCTAGACCAATCATTAATACACGAACTTACGGGTACATGTACGTAAAGTTTCCTATTTGTATGTAAATTAAGTTATGGATATGTTAGACATTTGAAAGACAAACTTGCTGCTATTCCACTTAAGACTTAGAACTTTGTGTTTTGCCTTTTACGAGACAAACAATTTATTTATTTTCAAAAACTAGTAAACCTACATCAAAGAACCGAACCAAAATCCAAGTATCTATCACGAATAACATGAGCGAATTAAAGTTATGATGATATTATTTTATTTATTTATTAAATCATCTGACACTTTTTAACTAATTCAGGAGGTAATATGACTACTATTATACCCCACGGATGATGAAGGAGTAGAACGTTGTGCAGTGTTATATACAGGTTGACTGTAAATTAAGGGCCACTTGATTTACTCTTTTATTATCCATGATAGACAAAAAGTTTATTAAAAAAAGTTTTACAAGTATACAAGATAGTATTTTTCAGACTTTGCACAAAATGGTTGACTTTCGGTTTAAGCGGAAATGATAACGTTATTTTTTTAAATAAATTATGTAGTTAGTATTTTTAGACTAAAGTGATTCTTTGATAAATTTTCTTTAAAAAACTATAACACAAGTATAGCGCTAAAGTTACTAATAAATTAGTTATTTATTATTCAAAATCTAAACAGATGCTTTCGATTGGTATAATTAATCTTAGGAGACTGTGAAAACTAATGTGCACAACAACGGTCAGAATGATGACTCAAAAATTGGTTAATCATACCAGTATAAGGGGCAGAGTTGATGGTAACAGCCCGATAATTCTCATTGAAGATAGTGCTCCATAATTACTAAATAGCATACATTGACAGATAGTCTAAAAAACAATTTATAGCCAACTATACCTAGTTACGGAATAACAATATTATCAAAACTTCTCTTTCCCGGGGACCACATTGTAATTACAAACATTTTGTACAGAACTGTTTTCCCTAAAAAGAAATTTAAACCTGATTATAACCACCCGTAAATTGGTTTTCGTCAAAATTAAAAGACAAGCGCAACACATTAAGTATGATAAAAATACGTGTCCACTAAAGATCGATTAACCTAGAATGTCTAAAAATATTAAAAAGACTATTTACAAGCAATAGAACGTACGAAGGGAGTGATTTGGAAATGCCAATCTTGTGTCTCTCTCTCTTGTTCAGCCACATTTGAAGATAAAATTAATTCGTACCTGGATAAATACATGAATAATATTGTTCAAGAATTAGATTCAGAAATTGGTGAATTAAAATCTCATCCGATCGAGAAGATTTCTAAGGAAGTAAATTATATTGTGGAAGCTGGTGTCTCGTCACTGAAATCCAAAGCATTGAATTCTCGGCAGTCTAATCTCTTGTCTGTACCATCTGAAAGCTCCAGATGTCAAAACCGTCGCTCTTATGCTAACGTCGCTGCATCCTCTGTTCTGATTACACCAAAAACTCAGCAGAGTAATTCTACTATTAAGGCTGATCTTTTACGTACTGTGGACCCCATATCCTCTGACTTAGGTGTCGTCGGTGTGAAGCATACTGCTGGTGGTGGTATTCTCGTTAGTTGCTCTTCTAATGACAGCGCCGGAAAATTGAAACAGATGGCGTCCGCCAACCTTTCAGAAAACTATCAAGTGGCTGAACCCATCAAGCTCCATCCCCGCGTAAGAGTCACTGGGATGACTGAGTTGTACAGCCCGGAGACTATTGTCAAATCCTGATTTATTCGGTTTTTCCAGTATCAAATGTATCTCGGTCAACCCTCTTAGGAAGAACAAAAGCTCATTTCAAGCTGTCTTACAGGTTAACGCTGCTGCTTACAGATTTGCTTTTCGGGTGGACATATATTTATTGGGTACGATTCTTGCCCTGTGTTTGATGCATTAGAAGTTATTCGATGCTTCAATTGTTGCGGATTCCACCATTCGTCTCGCCACTGCCGTAAGTCGTTGGTATGCCCTAAGT
Organism: Abscondita cerata; assembly: GCA_030710515.1. Classification (NCBI taxonomy): domain Eukaryota; kingdom Metazoa; phylum Arthropoda; class Insecta; order Coleoptera; family Lampyridae; genus Abscondita; species Abscondita cerata. The sequence continues at coordinate 66,341 of JALBCR010000401.1, forward strand.
GTGCTGAACAATGTTCTATTGGTGACATTAAACCTGATCACGCTGCTTGGGATAGGAACTGTCCTGTCTATGTCAAAAAGGTGACTGCTTTAAAAGCAGATTTGGTAGGTTCCGGATAGCAATTACCCCCTTCTCCCGCTAACTCTCCTGACTGCTTTTCATCTCATATTTCTTCCGCTTCTGTCTTCATTTACTATCAAAACGTTAGGGGCCTTAACACTAAAACACAAAAATTTCTCAACGGTGTTTCCTCTATCTCTTACATCGATATTTTTGTCATCACTGAGACTTGGTTAAGCGACTCTGTCAATAATTCCGAACTTTTCCCCCTTTTTTCAACATCTTTAGATGTGACCGGTCACTCGAAGCCACATCCAGATCTAGAGGTGGCGAAGTTCTCATTGCGGTAAAATTCAACTTTCATGTGCAGCATATAGATTTGTATTCAATCTCTCCTTTATTTCAGTCTATTCTCGATATCGATATTTCTGCTGTATTCATAAGTACCTCTGGTGCTAGATTCTGTCTTGTCGCTGTCTACATATCCCAAATTGTGTCTTATGATCACGTGATCACACTGTTTGAGGCACTTGAGCTACTTCACATTACCCATGGACCTGATCTCATTGTGTTGGGTGATTTTAACTTTGCCGAATATGCCTCGTCCCTTTCAGGCTGTACCTCCGAACGTGTTTAAAAATTAAATAATTTTTGCAATTTACTGTCTCTTGAGCAGTTCAACTTTGTCCGCAATTCCAACAATAGGTTACTTGATCTTTTATTGTCATCCAAACCATGTCTGGTTGACAGGAACTGCGATCCAATAGTTGACGAGGACCTCCATCATCCTACCCTTCCCATAAGATTTTTCCGCAGCTTACCTGGCAATTTCCACAAACTTGCTGGAAATAATCTTCATTTGTCCTACAACTTTAGAAAAGTACTACACCTCCTTATATGAACATCTTTCTTTCCTATCATGGACCCCCTATCTTGACAGACTCCTCCGTTGATTCTTCTTTACAGAAACTATATTCTGTTATCTATAACTCATTCAATGCGTTTATCCCTAAGTCCTCTCCGAAATCCAGAACAAAATATTCGCCATGGTTTTCTAATGCTATCATCTCTGATATCAAGCTGAAGTACTTTCTTTGGCGGAATTATAAATTATCTAATGACCCTACTTCTCTTCATCGGTTTAGAATGCTGCGCAGCAAGATAAAGACTGATATTCAGACTTCTCATAAATGCTTCTTGAGACGTATTGAGACCAATTCATTTCTGGTCTTACATTAATCTAGTCCGCAATTCCTCCGGTATACCTTCTAATATGACTTACCTTGGTGCTCACAGTGACGGCCAAAATGATGTTGTCAACTTTTTGCTTCTTATTTTAGTAGCTGCTTTAGCGACGTACATGCCCACCACTCTTTGTACCTCAACATCAGGTTGTTGACGTGATCTCTCTGCCTAAACATTTTGTCGAGTCTAATCTGCTTTTCGCTATAAAAAAGATTAAACCCACACTTACCGCAGGCACTGATCTCATCCCTGCTTTCTTTTGCGAGACTGCATTTCTGTGCTGTCGACGCCGTTACTTCACATATTCAATCTGATCCTTCAACACAGACGCTTTCCTGTTGATTGGAAATCTGCTCGAATTGTTCCCGTTCATAAAAAAAGCGACAGATCCAATGTTCTTAACTATCGCCCCATCGCGCTTCTCTGTAACTTCTCAAAACTTTTTGAATTTTGCTTATATAACCACATCGCTTCTAGGATCTCCCAAAAGCTTCACAGCTGTCAACACGGCTTTATTAGAGGGCGTTCCACAATTACCAATTTAACTGTTATGTACCAGTTTCTTGCTGAATCCTTGGATTCTGGTTTCTAGGCTTTCGATCGGTTGAACTATGAGATTCTCATTTTGAAGCTACACGCTTTTGGTTTGAGTAACAACTTAGTACAATTACTCAAGAGTTACCTACCTGATAGAACTCAATTTGTTGAGCTGCTTGGCTTTCGGTCGCGTGTCTCAAGTGTCTCTTTGGGCGTACCCCAAGGCTCTGTTCTTGGCCCCTATTATTCAATATCTTTATCAATGACGTCGCACCTACTTTCGATTATCATTGCCTACTGTATGCGGATGACATGAAGATATTTCAGGTTATACGTAATATGTCTGATGCTCTTGTGCTTCAGAAAAGGCTTGATCTTTTTGATAAATGGTGTCGGTCTAACCACTTAGATCTGAACGTTTCTAAATGTCACATCGTTTCTTATACCAGAGCAAAGTCCCCAATTCTTTTTAACTATTCTTTTTCCGACGTCTCCATTACTCGCTCTAGCGCTTTTAAAGATCTGGGTGTCACTTTTGAATCGTCTCTGTCCTTTAGTTCGCACATTCGATCTATTGTTTCATCTTCACTTAAAACTCTTGGTTTTATTATCAGAAACTCTAGAGATTTTTAAGCGCTGACTTACCTCTTTGCTGTACAGAACCCTCATTCGAACTCGACTGGAGTATGCCTCGGTAGTTTGGAACCCTACGTATCAGGCTCATATCCACGCTCTGGAGAACATTCAGCGCAAATTCTTAAAATTTCTAGCTTTTCACGTTGATGGAATTTACCCTCCTAGAGGTTTCCCGCAATCTGATCTTTTGGCTAGATTCAACCTTTCCGATTTAAGTAGTCGTCGCGCCACCTTTTCTCTTTTCTTTCTATACAAACTTATTTATTACCTTGTCGATTGTCCTGAATTGTTGGCAAAATTATCTTTTTCCGTTCCTCGACCTGGGTCTCGTTTTTCTACCACTTTCTACCTACCCACTCCCGTACGCGTGTGTTGGAGTCATCTCCTATTTTCTCTGTATGCAGCAGCAGTGCTCTACGTAAATTTGATATTTTTCATACGTCCATATCCGAGATAAAATCATTCTGTAGCGACTCCTAGTTGGTTGATCGATTTACATTATTTACCTCGTTTAACGTTAACGTTACTACATTTATTTGTTTTGGATTATATCTGTATTACGTACGTCTAATTACTTTTACGTTTACATTATCCGATTAGTTTTAGTTTTGTATTTTGCTGTTCCCGCCCATAATTGGCTTTTGCTGTGGTGCGGCTGTATTTAAATAAATAAAAAATAAATAAATAAAATAAATAAAATTATCTAAAAAATTAGCTTATGAAAAATTTGTAATACACTCGAATAAGAAGCCCAAAGACTGCTGCAGGCTAATCAACCACTTACGTAATAAACAACAAAATGGAAATAAAAACATTAGTATCTCAGAAAAAAAGTTTATTACACACTTCACCTCCATAGCGGAAAAAATTATTAACAATCTACCTCCAAGTACACTCACAGCTGGTGATCTGTTAAAACAAGTACCTGTCACTACATGTAGTTTCTTCCTTTTTTCAGTGACAAAAGCTGAAATTTTGAAAATTATCAGTTTTTTAAAATGTCAAACTCTGTATACTACAAAATTATACAGGAAACGGTGGATATATTGATAGGACCTATACACTAAATTAATGAATAGAAGTCTTTCAAAAGGAGTCATTCCGGAAAGTTTGAAGATTAAAAGATCATACCTATTTATAAAAGGAGCAGTAGAGAAGTAGTCGACAATTATAGACCAATCGGAATAATTACTATATTTGCAAAAATAATTGAAACATTAATTAAAGACATCGTTAACAGATTGGAAGAATGCAAACATTCCATAGTTACGCTGTGCGACCTAACCAAGGCATTTGATTGATCATCATATACTGCTTGATAAACTTTTATTTTATGGAATTAAAGGTACACCTTTACATCTACATTAATCATATCTTTGTAATCGTTCTCAGTGTGTGTATCTAAATGGAAAATAGTCAATCTTTAAACCAATCAAATATGGAGTACCGCAAAGATCATTCCTCGAACCGATATTGTTCTTAATTTACAGTAACGAACTCTATTGCTATTTTTGACAATCGGACGACCACACAACCATTCAGCCTTAATTGAATATATTGCTTTAAAAAATTAAAATTTTAATTGCGCACAAACTAATTGCCCAACAATTGCAGGCTTTTGTACACACTAAGTACGTATCATTACCTCCTGTTTCCGGAAAGATTTATCCTACATCTCAAAAATTGACGGATCTACGAATTTTAAAAGAAAAACCTAAATATCTTACTTTTTCCGATTTTTCTCGGAAAGTTATTACTTGATCGAGTCGAATTGGTGCTCATTTTATTCGTATTCTTATTTTCTACACCACTAACATTGGTTCATTACTTTTCACTCAGGAAAAAAAAAGTTGAAAAAAACACGTTTCTTTGCCTTTAAATGTTAATTAACTATATAATGACACTTCATTTTTGGTATAAAACATGAATATAAGGTAGTTTATACTATTTAGAATTACATGGCGCAAGTGATATCCTACTATTATTTTTGTCCAAAAAATTTTCTTATCATTTGCTCTATTGACTGGGGTATAAGTATTGTTTACCTATTTTTGTTGTATTTTGTATGTATATTACACTATACAAACTGTAATTTATTGTAATGTAGTAAGTAAATCTATCTATAATCCATCTACCTATAATTAAAGATTTTACTTTTTGTAACTAGATCATCGTATTTTTAAGGTTAAAGAAAAATAACTTAAAATAATTATTATCTAGAAAACCGGTGTAGATAGGTATAGAAAACTATGCAGAAAAAATTATCAGTAAGAAATTCCGAATCTAAAAATTAAATAATATATAGGGTGTTTTATTTAAAATTAACAAGTAGTTATTACTTTTCAGTAGAAGCGGCAACACCGCCAAAATGAAAATATTTTAGAAAGATAGATCGTGTCTATTTATGGCAATAACCAAATTTTCAGATTACTCCTATGCCCCGTTTTCCATAAACGTCTAACCTACCATGGACCATCAATGACCCTGTATATGTATGAGCAACTAAAATTAGGGATTTGGTTAAATGTACATAAATACATTGTTTAATTTTAATAAATAATAAGCATGATTTTTTAAAATGACAACAATACAATTATGAATTTTTTATTTATTTAATTTTTAATCTAGAAAAAATTGCTCATTAATAAATAATCATATGTTACATAACAACAAAAAAACAATATATATATTATAATAAGAGAAAGGTATACAAATTAGATTTTATATTACAAGTTGAAAAACATTATCTTCCCATTATAATAATTGAGAATATTTCTGTACAATCAAATATTTTTACATAAACATGAAAAACCACCACTATTAATACACTCAGAAAATTGAAAATATAAGAAGTAGTAGGTTTTATTTTTAAAATCAGTTTCATTAATAGCAAACTCCAACAGTAAGTGTATTCAAAATTTATAATAAGTAAAATGCAATACATATAATTAGCATCTAACGTTCAATTAAAAAAGTAGCATGGGCAGACGGCGTAGAAGACGTGGTAAAACGTGATATAAATATATAAATATAACCTTAATATGAACATAAATAACTTTTTTCTCCGATTGACATTAAACGTCAGTTTTAGTGACATTTATCAATCATAGAAGCAACACTTTTACTACCTAGGAAAAAGATTTTTTTTTTTAAATCTTGCCCTGCATGAGTATCTAACCAAAAAGTTACTCTTGTAATTCTACAAGTAATACATATTAATAATTATTGTGAATATTTATAGTAATTTGCAAACAATTTTCCAACATTACTCCACCGACTTGATAATCCTTTGTGCCTTTTTGTAATCATAGTATAATTATTTTCATTTATTTGTGAACTTGTGCTACAACCGACGATATTTTGTTCTTTGGGATCCGAAAAAAGTCTTTCACTAACATTTGTTTTTGCAGCTATAGAGCCTTCAATATAACCTTCGACTATTGTTGATGATCTCCAACTACCATGTCTTTTTAACGTGGTTATATCTGCCCAAGAGTCTACCAACAATGTTGCAAAACTTCTGCGAAAACAATGCCCAGTAAATTCTAGTGGGTTTAATAATTTTAAAAATTTTGCAATTTCTTCTGGCATTTTTCCAAATTTTGTTGTTTGTTTGTATGCCTTACCATTATTGTATTTAAAGAAAAATTTAGGTGGTCTACAATCTTCATATTTTCTGTAGAAGTTTAAATGTACCACTACAATAAATGAGCGTAATTTTTTTGTTTTTGTGTCAGGAAGAGTTATAAATAATTTTTCTCCCATATCTTCAATTTGACTTTTTCCATTCTCATCACTCATCACTTCTACATGCTCCCGATATGCCAAAAATTAAAGCAACCTAAAATAAAAAAAAATTTTTGTTTAATACTAAATTAAAAACTTATCATTTCTAAATTCTTACCTTCGTAGATAGGTATGTATTACCTCTATCTCGTTGACAATCAATTGATAAAGAAAACTGAAGCAGATTGAATGTAACAGTGATGTCTTATATTTCGGTAGATATTATTATGTATACAATTTAAGGTCTAATCGACAATAATAATTAGAAAATACGATTTAATTATTACCTATAACATACAATAAAAAAAAAATATTAAAAATTGTGAGTTGTATCCGTTATAAAAAAGTTTTCATATTATTTTGATTTTTTAATCACACTGTACAAACAATCGGAGAAAAAATTATATGTTTTACACGGTAGATAATCAGATTTACTGCCTTGGCTGGTTTCAATGCCTTGGCTTTGCCTGGGCAATAAAATGCTAGCCGCGGCAGTAAATCTGTTACTTCTCTGCCTAGTTATACAAATAACTATTTTTTCAAAATCATCACTATAGTACAAAAAATCGGCAATAAAGTAAATAAAATTGGCACTAAAGTAATTCATTATACGACAATTTTTAGGTTCACATTTTTGCCGGTAGAGATGTGTAAAATGTATGTAAATTTTAAAATTGCACATGCGCGGTGGAAACATTTGACGTAAAAAAGAAAACAGTTGATTACATTTGCTACTTAAAGAACGTTATAAAATTGTCAGATTTTGTTCAAATTTTGGGATTTCGGAAAAAATATAAGGACTGAGGGCGAAAAAACATTAACATTGAAAAACTTGCATAACTTTTATACCATATAATTTTTTTACATTTTGATATAGTAGGCTTTAAAATAGTTGTCAGAATCTACAATGGTCAGTCGTTCGCATTGCAAAGGAGGCAAAAGTTTGCAGGCAAGTGGCAGCAAAAGTCATCAAGCGGTACAAGGAAGACTTTACCATAACACGGAAACCAGGAAGTGGACGACTAAAGGGTTTTCATTCACCAAAAAAGGTGCAAAAGGCAATATCTGCGATGGTTAAGAATCCGTTGATATCGATCCGGAAATTAGCTGCAAAAGTCGACTTGTCGGAAAAAACAGTTCAAAAAATAAAAAAAAAGAGTGAATTTAAGTCCTACAAAGTTCAACAACTCCAGATCGTAATGCGGAGAAAAACATTGAAGCCAAGAAACGAGCCAGAAAGTTGAGAGAAAAATTTTTCCAAAAACGTCAATGTTGCGTGATGGACGATGAGACTTACGTCCGCGCCAATTTTTCTCAACTACCTGGTCAGGAGTTTTATGTTTCCTGTGGACGAGGAAATGTTCCTAAGAAGTTTAGAATTAAAATAAAATCTAAATTTCCAAAAAAATATCGCGTTTGGCAGACGATTTGTAGCTGCGGTAAAAGAAGCCAATCTTTCATAACAAATGGAACAATTAACTCCGATATTTACACGAAGGAGTGTCTCCAAAAAAGATTGCGGCCTTTTCTGAGTAAACATAAGGTATCCACATTTTTTTGGCCGGATTTAGCTTTGTGCCATTACAGTAAGCAGACAAAAAAATGGTACGAAGTGAATCATGTCGATTTTGTACCCAGGGAGGCTAACCCACCAAATTGCTCTGACCTTCGCCCAATCGAGCGGTACGGGCTTTGGTGAAAAGAAACTTGAAGCAGACAAAAAAAGCTACAAAATCGATTGAAAGTTTTAGAAAAATATGGACCGTAGCAACCAAGAAAGTGTCGAGCACCACCATAAAAGCCATGATGGAGACCATTCCCGACAAGCTCAAAATTTTTTATGACGATAAGTTTGATTGATTTTTTGTTTTTTCTTAATTTTTATATAATAAATAATCTATCCAAAACTAAATTTTTTTTGAAAATTTATTTAGCAGTTTAAAAGTTATGCATGTTTGTCAATGTTAATGTTTTTTCGCCCTCAGTCCTTAATATGTACCTCGGCACTAAAGTTCTGTTTCATGACTCACTGTTTTATTTGTCTCGGCTATCCCTCTGCAAGTAAAACATATTTGTCTGAAAATTAAACTTTAGTGCCTTGATATATAAATACAATGCATACAATTCATTCAATATAGAAAAGGAAATTATTCACCCATAAATTTATCAAAGTAAGTTGTGTAAAACTCATTCTGCACTTTAATTTTACAAAAAATGCTTCTTTCTAGCCACACATTTTAAAAATAAATTATTTAGTTTGCAATGCAGAACAAACCATTTACACCCTTCAATAAAAAATGTACGTTTGTTGGGACTTAACTGCCACAGTGTTCAAGTCTGTCTAAATTGCAACATCGAACATACACAAATGTGGCCGAATGCTTTTATACACTATTAATTTGAGCAAATTGTAGTGATTTGTGAACTTGGTTAATTTAGCAATTTGCGATCCGGTACTTTTTAAAATGCATACCACTTATTGTAAAAATAATTCAATTCTTCGGAACATTTTGAACAATTTCAAAATTATTATTAATTCATTAGTTTTATCTGCAATTCTGTTTTGAAATTTTTGGAAATTATTAACTGGGAAGCGGCAGACGGTGTTTTTCACATGTGGCCATAGGAGGAAATCAAGTCAATTGCAAAATCTGGGTAGGCTAAATGCTCTTTGGGCGCGACAAATTATACCCAAAATTTAGTAAAATCTAAAAATAGTAAGTTTCAATAAAATCGTATCAAAGGTATTAGTAAATTGCAAAATCAAAAAATTTAAGTTAAGTGTCCTTGTAGCTCGATTAATCAAATCTTACATACGGGCAGTCAGTCGGCCAACCTCAAAACAAAAATTTTTTTAGTGAGTTATAATGTACTAATTCTAACTTGTCAAAAAAAGGTTTTTGGTTTGGAAATCGTCACATAACTCCCCATTTTATGAATAAGGTGTGAAGTAAAACCTTCTTATTTACGTTGCTAGTGGCAAACTCCCAAAAATAAATTTGAACAGTAAATACCCAGTGTTCAAATAAAAACTGGACTGGAACTAATTTAATTATTTTTACAATTAATGCGTGGTGGCGTGGAATGTGCATTAGAACGTAACATAAATATAACCTAAAACTGGTAAAAATGAATAACTACTTTCTTAGATAAAGTGAATTCTAACATAAACTTTGTATCAGCTTACTGCTTTTTTAAAAGAAATTACTAAATGTCAAAGACCTACCCGTTATAAATGAAAATCGCAATACAGTACGTGACGCTATATTCACATTAAATGTTGTGACGCCAAGCCAATGAGGGAGTGTTCTGGGTATTTGAATAAATTTCGATACATTTGCTAAGTTTTTCTGCATAACAAGTAGTAAATGCAATATCTTTAAAATTTATGGATTTAATTTTAAGACACTATCTCTTATTACTTCAATTTCAGAAGCAACTGGCCGTTCACGATATTTAAATAATCTAATTAATATTTTACATTGTTTATAATAATTTGAACAGTTGCCTTTTTATCTTAAAATACTGCTAACATTGTTCATTGTTATAGTACACCAAAGATTATTAATATGAGCAAAATGTGTGTCTGACGACATCTCGTGTAAAAGCATTGACACGTATGATTAGTATAAACTAAGAAAATGCCAACAGTTAAATGTAACAACATGTGTGTGTTTACGTGCATATCGCTATTTAAGCAACAGCTTTAATGCATTAAAGCTGTTGCTTAGATAGCGATATGCACGTAAACGCACACATGTCGTTACATTTAACTGTTGGCATTTTCTTAGATTATTAATATGATTCCCATACACTTTTAGATTTCTATTCATATTTAGAATATTTTGGCTCATTTGTACTTCTTGATTTATTTATTTTATTGTATTTCTTTATCAACGTGTGTAAGGTTTACAAAACAATACATACCTTCGTTTTTCTCTTACCAAATATTGTTTAAAGGTGCTTATCAAAACACAGGTGTTTAAAAAATATAACTTCTTTTTTTTTGGTCGTCTTTTTTTCTTTGGTATATTCTTCTTTGTTTTTGGTAGTTTTCTATGTTTGTTGATATCTCCTCATCCCACCAGTATGGCAATTCGTACCCTGTACTAGCCTTAATTTTGGTGTGGTTTCTAAGTAGGCGTTGCGTATTTGTGTTGTGACTTCTTCAACTGTTAAAGTTGTTTGCGTCGGATTTTTATGTTTTTCGTAGTGTTCTATTAACTTTATTTTGTTTATTTTTCCCAGGACCCATTTTGTGTTTGTTGTTCTTCTTTCCAGATTATTTTCTTTACTGCCATGTTTTTGCTTACCAGGGTTAAGTCGATGAATGATGTCCAATTTCTCCTCTCAAAGGTAGGTTTTTTAACGTCGTTTAGTATTACTAAGTTCAGAGAAGCAGCCCAATCAAGCATAATAACTTCTTTTCTGTCGGTTTTTTTCTCCTCAGTACGTATTTTTTGCGTTAAAGTCGCCTGTGGTTATGATTTTTGATTTCACTTTTTCTCTTCCGTTTGGTATTTTTGTTTTTATTTCTTCTAATGCTTCTTCAAACTCTTCTAAGGTAGAGCTAGGACTAGAATAAGTGCTAAATATTATATAATCATCCATTTTTACACTTATAGAGCATTTTCCAACAAATACATCACGGATACTTAGGTTTTGGTTTATAATGACTAGGCTGGACGACACAGATTTATTAACGTATAATAATAATATAATATATACCAGAACACCTTATAAACCTTGTCAGGAGCTGCCTACAAGGAAAAAAGATCAAAACCAGCTTAAAACACATTATAGAAATAGGAGCAGGAGTCCTGAGACCCACCCTATGGGATATCCTGTATGATGATCTTCTACACCAAGTCTACCCAGAGGACACGTAAATAATCAGCAGCTAAAAACCCGGGCGATGTACAATTTAACGGTAACGAAACTTTACATAAGATTAACCTATGGTTAAAAAATATAAACTCTCACTGGCGCTAGATAAAACGAGATCCACCATTCTAAATTGGAGCAAGAAAGCAAAAACCATACATTTTGAACTTGACGGTTATAAAATAAAACCTACGAAAGAAATACAATACCTCGGTGTGACAATCTATTATCGATTGACTTTCACAAAACACGTCTACAAAGTAACGGAGAAGGCAAAAAAACCATCAGAGCTTTGACATGTTTGCTCCCTAACAAAAGGGGCCCGACGGAAGACAGGAGAAAAGTCATGTTAACAACTGTGCAGTCCATTGTTCTCTACCCTACTCCCATATGGATAACAGCCCTAAACATTAAAAAATGTCAAATAAAAATAGAAAAAGCATACAAAACAATATCGAACCTGGACGATACCCCTAGACCTATTAATAATAGAAACATCTGAAATACACAAGACAAAGAAACAAAAAGAAGAAATTAACAAAGAACTAAAAAGGAAAAAAAGAAACAAAACCATAAATAAGTGGCAGAACCCATGGGATACAACCAAGAAGGGGAGATGGACCTACGAAATAATACGCAGTATAAAACCATTATAATGATAGACAAGTAGACTAACTAAATTACTACCTTACAAAACCTCTAAGTGGACATGGATGTTTTGACAAATATTTTTGTAAAATTAAAAAAGAAGATACAAATAAGTGCTGATACTGTAAAAACGAAGAAAACACGCAAAACATACAACATTCAAATGTAATAAATGGGACGCATAACGCAAAGCGGTGGAAATCAATGATAACAAATAAGAAAAGCTTAATAAAAGAAGTAATATGTAAAAAAGAAGAGAAATTATAAAGAAAGAAAAATAAGCAAAAAATAAGAACAAAACCACAGTGAAAAAATAGAAAGGAAGTGTAAGGCCTCCTTATGATTTTGATGTAAATCTTTGGGTAGTGCCGAAATCATAAAGAAATGGGAAACGGGAAAAGGAGTTTAGTTGGTAGGCGCCTGCCTCAGGTGAATCCAACATAACTTTCGGAACAGATTCAACTGAAAGTATCTATAAAGATTGTCTAAACTACAAAAAAAATATATATATATATATATAACTAATAACAAAATAATCATAGGTGCATTTTTATGCAATTGAATTGAGCAATTCTATTAGGTCTAGACATCTCAAGTCATCTATATAAAGACTAATTTTTATTCCTGTCACTAAATGAATCCTTGCTCAACAACTACCCGTTTTCTGGGCTTGGCATCAACTTAATGCAATCTAGAAAATAGAGGAGTTACAAGATCTCACTTTTTTTAAGTGAATGGTTAAAAAAGAACTTAGCTAGATCTGAGTTATCCTGAAGTGAACTAAAACAATTAGAGATTCGTGCATAAAATAACGTAGCTAATATAACCAAGAACTTGAAATACATTTGACATAAGTAATATAAGTAACACATAAATACACTGTTTTTAAGATCAACGTTAAACGCAAATAAGAAAGTTACTAAGGACTTTAGCATCCAACTAAGGATAGTTTTATTTTAAATTGATATTAATACATTTTTACTTAGCAACTAAATCAGACGTAATATGTTGTTAGTAACTTGTTAGTAACTATGCATAAGACTATAGCTCTCATGACTAAATTATCTACCAAAATGAAGGGCAGGTTCATTAGAAAACTTATAGTCACACACCTTCCTTTTTAAGTTTCCCATTGTGGATCAGAATTACTTTTGCCTTTCCGATTTTCTCGCGGTGTTGACGGAGTTTTATCTTCGGTAATCTTTTAATCTTGTGGAAACAAAAATGTTTCCAGGATTAGACTATGTCGAAATGGTAACCATAGTTGCCAACGTTTGGTTCACTACCGTAAGAGGTTTCATTAGGGCAACAAATTCAACACAAAAGTTCAAGAAAGACAACTAAAAATCAGGTAATCAACTTGTCAACTAAATCAGATTCCAGACTGATAGAATTCTTAGTTCATCATCTAACAAAGTATCACAAGTTACCTTCACCAGTAGAATAAGTTTTCCAAGTCTTCTTCCCAAGTTGTACATTGTATTCTTTGTTCATGTGGTTTAGCGTGCATAGTGGTTGTATTAGTATACGTGTTTCAAGACATGCCCCTCTTGTCAGGAAAGAACACGTTTATAATCCTCCTGTGGCTGAGCATAATTTCAACACTAGTCATAAGACAGATATTGATCATTCTAATTGGATTGCCTAATAATCTTTCTTTTTCAATAGAAAAAACAAAGATAGTATAACAAGTTTGCAAATATAAAAAAACTAGACTGGACAGCTTGTGGAATTGAAGTGTTTTAATTATATTATTATACACTGCGCCGCAAAATTCGAAATTTCATTGTTAAAAATTAATTTTATTGTTTTTTTTTTAATTTTACGTAACTCTAATATCTACACACTTATTACCACTAATTTACTAATTCATGAATAAAAAATTTAAGAAAAAAACAACACATTTCAAGAAAATCGCCATTCTTCTGGTCCACAAATTCGCATGTTACAGTCGTGTAGGTGACCTTAATAGCGTGTATTGCCTCCTCGAGCATTGATAACAGCTTGCATCCTTTGGTTGCTCAACTTCTTCCTATGCTTCCATTAATCTAAGAGTTAACTCCGGGAGGTCTCTAGGAGGGTGTTGCAAGTTTTTAATCATCCTTCCTACAATATCCCATAAATGTTCTATGAGATTCAAGTCGGGGTTTTGTGCTGACCAGTCCATTCGAACAATTCCCACTTGTTCAAAATACTGGTTTACAATTCCGGCTATATGCGGCCTGTATTATCTTGCATATAAATGAAATTATCTCTTATGTACGGAGCAAATGGTACAACATGAGAGTCTAACACATCTGTGATGTATTGATGAGCTGTTAGTCTACCACCATTAATGGGTACCAACTCTGTTATTGCTTGCGATGTGATACCTACCCATACCACGACGGAGTCACCACCATATTGCACGGTTCCTTGTTTGCATGCCTCACTGTATCTTCCGCCAGGACGTCTATATACTCTTCTACGGCGGTCATCACTATATAGAAAAAATCTGGACTCGTCACTGAACATTACTCTACACCAGTCATCATTGTTCCAATTAAGATGTTTCTGCGCAAATCTTAAGCGTTCTTATCGGTGCTCCCGGGTTAGCAAAGGACTTCTAGCAGCTTAATAGGGTCGAAGATCGTCTTCGGCAAGTCTTCTTCTGATCGTATCCTTACTTAGTCGACGACCATAGCTTATAACAAATTGTTGTTGTAGGTAAGTGCTCGTTATGAATCGTTGCCTTAAACTTTGAAGTCAAAGAAATCTGTCTTCTCTCGCCGTTGTAGTCCTTCTTCGACCTTGCCCGTATCTTCTTTCGTGATTACCTGTTTCCCTAAATCGGGAAAGAACCCGCGATATTGTCGAAACAGCCACATGCAAACGTTGGGCGATGTAAGTTGCAGTAGACCCTTCCTCTTGCAGCACTACTACAACAGCACATTCTTGTCTCGAATTTATTTTTGTCTGTCTTTTAAATGATGGTGTAAATAAACTTCAAAAAAGCGAAGAACTTGCAAAACAGCCATACCTCACTTTTTTAACAACAAAAAAAAGGTTGTTTGACAGATAAAAATTTTTTTTAGCCTACTAGATAAATAGGAAAAATACAGTAAAATTGATTTTTCGCAACGAAATTTTGAATTTTCGTTAATTTTAAGGCGCAATGTATTTTATTTAAAAATTATCAAGCATCCCAACAATTTCAATCGTGGTTTCGAACTTTCACATTTATGGATTCCTATCGTTAACTACCGGGTGACAGATTATCCACCAGTTTTGCATAACAATTAGGATATGTGATAGTATTCTATCGATATTGATATATCCTTTCTTTTATAAAAATTTTCCGTTCGAAATGTCAATTTTTAATAATTAAAAATTTTTAATCTTTTAAAGTTCACATGTATAAACATTTTTGGTAAGTTCTCAACTTTTTGTAATTGAATTTATCTATCGATCGATTTATCTTTCTTAGTTGTAGTTACATACTTAACTGAAGATGGCCTCAGACGATTATTAGTTACGGCTGAAACTAGTATTACTTTACTAATAAGGGGTTTTATTTTTATAATTTTGTATTGGACGACTTCAAGTTTCTAATAATATAATTTAACATAATTTTTAATTTTTGTTACAGTTATAAGCAATACAGGGTCCGGCACATCGAGCGTGCGTTAAAAGTATATGGAGAACTAGTTTCATTAATACACCATACCCAAAAAATGATAAGCAAAATGTGTGTCTTACGACATCTCGTGTAAAAGCATTGACACGTATGATTAGTATAAACTAAGAAAAATGCCAACAGTTAATTGTAACGACATGTGTGCGTTTAACGTGCATATCGCTATCTAAGCAACAGCTTTAATGCTTGAAACGCACGTGTGTCGATAAAGCCAAGTAAAAACTTGTACAGAAGCATAACAACAAAAAATGATGTTTATTATTTTTTTTTAAATTAAGGTCATGTTAAATTGTTATACTTCATATCTCAAGATGATATTAATATTTTAGTTCCCAATTTGTTTTGACAATTGTGGATACGTTACAGTAACTTATATATGAATGGAAACTTGAATTGTGTAGGGTGATAAAAATTCTCGTCCCTATATGAACATCTTTCGACTTGAAAAACTTGCTTAATTCAAATGAGACACCCTGTGTTTTTAATCATCAATTTGAGCATAGAACATGTTAGTATGTATCAAAAGACGACAACAAAAGACATCGATTGATGACACAGGGTGTTCCATTTAAATTAAGCAAGTTTTTGAGGTCGAAAGTTGTTCATATTGGCACGAGAATTTTCAACACCTTGTACACTCATGAAATTTAAAACTTGGACGCCACAATTTCTGTAAACAAAAGTTTGCACATTGTGAAGCGGGCTTAAGGGTATCATTTGCAATTCTAACAGCAGGTAGTCTCAGCAGGGGTTATCTTATAGCAAGACTGTAGAATGAATCATTACACTAAGCACGTTTTAGAAAATAAGTAATTTACGTTGCTTACTTAATTTTTTTCTTTAAAGAATATATTTGAAGGTATCGCTAATTAAACACCATAGCTCGATTAATTATCGAATCAAAATTTTGTTTAGGAAATGTTTACAAAATAAAATTAGAAATAATTTTGATTTAAAAAACGTCTACAAGCAATAACTTTTAAATTAAATCAAAAAACTAAACATGGTTATTTGGGTTGACTGATTATTACATATTTTTAAATGAATCTAACCTACTAATTATTGTAAGTTATTAAAAAAAAATCATTAAACTCTCTATTCATAGTATTTAATCCTTACAAAATGTATATTATATGACGTTTCATTTCTTTCATAATATATTTTTGTTGTTAAAGGACAACGCCCCTATTCATACTTCGCGGGTTGTGCTCAATTGGATACAAGAAAATAATTTGGAGCTGTTACCCTGGCCAGCAAAAAGCCCAGATTTTAACATTATCGAAAATGTTTGGGCTCGAATACTTGCTGTTATCCGAAGACAACAAGGGCCAAATTTTATACCAGTAAACCGTAATGCACTAATTGCAGCCATTGATACCGCATGGGAAACGATTAATATTAATTATATTGATACCTTGATAGCGTCAATGAGCAGACGCCTCCAAGAATGTATCAATAATAATGGAGGTCACACCCATTATTGATTTCTTATATTTATTTATATAGTAATACCTTTATTTAAAAAAAAAGTTTTCATTTAATTTTAAACTATAACTTGGTATCTTAATTATAATTATGTAATAAATTCTTGTCAAAAACTAAATATATACGTTGACAATAAGAATTGCCTTAGTTTTTATTTTCACTTTTTATATTAACTACAGAAAAAATGAAACGTCATAAAATATACATTTTGTAAGGACTAAATATTATGAATAGAGAGTTTAATGATTTTTTTAATAACTTACAATAATTAGTAGGTTAGATTTATTTAAAAATAAGTAATAATCAGTCAACCCAAATAACCATGTTTAGTTTTTTGATTTAATTTAAAAGTTATTGCTTGTAGACGTTTTTTAAATCAAAATTATTTCTAATTTTATTTTGTAAACATTTCCTAAACAAAATTTTGATTCGATAATTAATCGAGCTATGGTGTTTAATTAGCGATACCTTCAAATATATTCTTTAAAGAAAAAAATTAAGTAAGCAACGTAAATTACCTATTTTCTAAAACGTGCTTAGTGTAATGATTCATTCTACAGTCCTTCTATAAGATAACCCCTGCTGAGACTACCTGCTGTTAGAATTGTAAATGATACCCTTAAGCCCGCTTCACAATGTGCAAACTTTTGTTTACAGAAATTGTGGTGTCCAAGTTTTAAATTTCATGAGTGTACATGCAATTCGAGTTTCCATTTATATGTGAGATATGAAGTATAACAATTCAGCATGATTTTAATTTTTTTTCAAAAAATTAAGATAACTAAAAAACTAGTCATTTAGTCATTTTTTGGGTATGGTATGTTAATTAAATTTTATGTAGAATCTGAAAATAAAATAAAAAATAGCATGTTGCATTTGAAAGTTGAAAGCTACTTCCGGTACAACCGGAAGTGCTGTATGAACGAAAATATTTTGTATGAGTTCAGTTCAGTGATGTCGAAAATGAATAGAATTAGTTTTCCATATATTTTTCATGCACGCTCGATGTGCACTTTATCCAAGGAGACAATTGTGACAACAATTATCACCATAACAGTAAACCAGAATTAAACAAAGATTGAAAAACTGGCCATTATTGTTTCATTTACATATCAAACCATACATTTAGATGTGCACGAAATTGAAAAAAACTTATAATTTTTATTTCTACCTTTATTTTACATAAATTTTTCTGTTACAGGATTGGTTCAATCACAATGAAAGAAAACTGTTAATAAACATATGTGCGCGAGTGTTTGTGACTTTGAAAGTGCTTAAAAGTGTTAAAAGTAACTTTTTAATACCTTAAAATGGAAGAAGAAATTGACGATTTAACTCCTGAACAACTTAAACTTGCATCGATATTATTGGAGAAAGAACAAGAGTGCAATTTAACATTAAACGGCAGCTCCGAAATGCAAGGTAAGGGGTTATTAATTTTAATAGTAACCACAAACATATTACAGTTACAAAAGTTGTTTACAAAAAACTTTTGAGCTTTGATTATTTTATATCTATTTTGAACGCTTTTCCTAAGAGCATTTTCATTTCAAGCTTGAAAGGTTTTTAGGTATGTACGTGTTTCTTAAAAATAATGGTGTATTTACGGTTTCTTTCGTAAGGTGGTGGGTAATACTAGTTTTAGAGGGCTAAATTGAAACGAAATAAATGTTTGTTGTGAAAATAGTTTCATGTAAATGTGTTTTAAACATCTGACGTTACTTGTAGCATATGCAGTAAAGTTTATGTCCGTCTACATCGTTATAGATTTATTGCGGTTCTACAATTAAATTTGCCATTGAATCTTTGTTTTATTAGTCTACCATATGTTCAACCTAACAATTCATGTATTGCGAACAAATTTTAGTATATATTTTATAACCAACAAGGTCGGTATTGTACTAGCAACGTGAACCATTAATTTAAACATATAAAGTTCAATAATTTTTAAACAAGAAACTTAAATTAAATTTTTTTATTTAGCCATTATTGGTAGGTCGGTCGTATACAAAACAGAAATACGTTTTCAAGTCTTCTTAGATGTAATTGTTAATTAAACAAATAGAACAAACTATTCCAAGAGTTTCAATCATGACAAGGAAATATATATTTACGCGATATGTTGCGCACTCTCAGCTCAACGTAGATAATTTTAGTAATAATTTATAGAAAGTGGACTATAAACTTATTTATTTAATGTACAGGGTGTCCTGTTTTCGATATTTTTGCAGGGTATCTCCGTTATATTGCAGTTCGAGTTTTGGGGTTTTCGCGAACCTGTGTCACTTTTTTGTAAACAATCGATGGCGCAGACAGATTTGTCATCGCTCTCTTCGTTTTTGAAATACAGAGTGAAGTTGAAAAGTGTGCATTTTCAGACACCCTCTGTAATTTAGGTATCTGATAAGTTATCGACTAGGTAAAAACTTAATCTTACACATTTTTTTATGCAAAATCCAGTGACGTGCTTAGTTTTTTTCTAGGTGTCCCCATTTTTGAGAAAGTTACCAAAGTTAGAATTTTTTAAATGGGACACCCTGTATGTCAATTTGTATTTACATTCCACTCATTAAGAGCTTTCCAGAAATGTATAATAGTCGGCACTTTGTTCCCAATCGAAGGTTAGAATCTCCTTTTTTTTTAAATAAGCCTAAGAAACTAAAAGCCAAACAGATTTATGTTTATTAAACTTATAGTGAAAACTAATAACCAATAACGCGTATATATATTTATAGGTCACCCCATAATAATTTTAAATGCCTTGAACAAAATTTCGCAAAAGTGCCAATTTTGCATTACTGAAAATGGCAACCATTTTGAACAACACCTATAGAGTGAGAGAGAGAGAGAGAGAGAGGCTATCTCTCGTCACGTATAAATAAGAAATAGTAGCACTCAATTATAAACAAATTACACAAGTAAAACACAGTATATATAGTAAGCTTCAAAGACACAGTTCGTAGTATCAATATTTAAATTAAGTGCTAAATTATAGGAACACTCGGTTTACATACACAATTTACACAAGGCAATCAGTATGTCAAATATGCAACCCCGCACTTATTCTTAAAACTAATTTGTATTTGCTATATCGGGGTAAGTACCTCCCGCAAACTCAAAAGGCCTTTTGACTTTGCGTAACAGGATCAATTTTATTGAGCCGATTAAAATACTGAGGTTATTGAGCGTACCACCAAATACTACTCTACTTAGATATAAAAAGTTATAACGCCGTTATATTTCGTGTGAAACTGAGTTTCACACTGCAGGCAATAAACATAAATCTTAATACTAAAACTTAGCTGCATTTATTGTGATGGAGTCCCAAAATGATATTTTACTGATGGCAACGAAATCGACAGGTTCTCGCAGTACTGCACGGGCAATAGAAGTTTCTTGAGGAAGGTGTTGGAAAAGAAATAAAAATTGTTGTTTTACTTTTTCGCTTAGCCCTTGATAAATAGACATTCACCCCTTTACTAATATTTGTAATACCTAAAAGTTGTTTCCAGCCGTCTGATATTATAGATACTGGCGGTGCAGTATTTCAACTTCATAGATGGAAATGCTGTCCTGATCGGCCATTCAAATATAAATCAATTCCAGGAAGTAACCAAGAGGAAGGAACAATCACTGGTAGGTTTAGACGGATGAAGCTTAACCATTTATTATTGTTAAAACACCTCGAACTATTCAAGAAGCTTTTGTTTAAAGACTTTTCAAAACTACCAGTTTCAGCAAAGCAAAAGTAATTACAAGATGTCGAGCCCGTCTCGGTAATAAAAATTGATAATTATTTTCGACCAATCAAAAATTCGCAGAATGCGCGCCTGATATGAATTTCGTTGTAAGGTATTAATCGCAACATACGTTTTTTCGATTTATATTCCGTACTAACATATATCTCACGACACACGTTTATTCGATGTATGAAATAAAACCATAACAAAATATTCAAATTACATAGTAAGTTAAGTAAGTGTTATAAACTGCATTGATAGAAATAAATAATTTGTTCATTCGATAGGTAATGCACACACCTTAGGAACAAGTCTTTTAAAACACCTTCACTAGTTTTCACTGACACTACCCTAGTAATATTGTCATTACCTGGATATAATTCTGCTATTTGGCCAAGACTCCATTTTAGGGGAGGTTGGTGATCTTTCTTAACATTCACCATTGTTCCAGGTTTAATTTGATTTGCGCTGTGATTTTTCTATTTTGTGCAAACTTGCAATTCATATATTTCTTAAACCACCGTTTCCAAAAATGTTGTGCTATTTTTTGCAGTCGTTGAAATGTGGATAGTTTATTGTCGTTGACGTAGTACACTTTTAATTCTGATAAGACCATCAAGCTTTGATCAATTAGAAAGTGGCCAGGGGTTAATGGTAGGTAATCATTTGGGTCACTTAATAAGGACAATAATCGCCTTGAATTTAGGCATGCTTTAATTTGTGGGCATACTGTATTAAATTATTCAAAAGTAAATGAAGTATTCTCAATAACCCTCTCTTAAGGTGATGTTTGAAACTTTTAACACCCGCTTCCCAAATTCCTCCCATATGAGGAAACCTACTTGGTATGAAGTGCCAAAATATGTTTTTTTTATGAAGTTCAGCATCCAACTCGACCGTCAATAATTTGAAGAACTTATATAGGTAAGAATAAACTTCTTTGAAATTTATTACGTTATCGCAATAATTATTTTTTACTGGTCTTCTGCGAGCAATCATTCGTTTCAAAGATGCTAAGAACTTTGGATTTTAAATCACTTACAAGCTATATGTGTACTGCTTTAGTAACCATACAAATGAAACTTGTTAAGTTTAAAATTTTTAGTACTTTTATCGCGCAATTTGGAAGGACCATAGTAGCGTTAAATAGTTCGTCACTTAATTCAGCCACGACAAAGTTATGATTGAATCACTACATAAATATCTAAGCAATGCCTACAGATAACTGTAACGACGATTGAATGTTTTAAATACAACCGTTATCTAAACGGTAACTTAGAATGCAATAAACACTAGTGTCGATATCATAACAAGAACAAAAAGCGCATCAGGTGTTCTTTCGTGCGTTTATGCTACTGTACAGAAATACTTGGCCTTATCAACACGATTGTTTATTGCATTCTAAGTTATCGCTAAGTTAACGATTAAGTTTGGTATATTTTGAGCTTTCTTTCATTGACAATAAACTAAATATTTTATCATCCTTTTACTTTTATACAGGGTGGTTCGAATTGATTGTAGGAAACTTAAAGGGTAAAAAAACATTAAAATAAAGGCCAAAGTGTCATATAAACTATGGACTAGAAGTGCCCCCTAGCGGGAGATGTGAAAAATGCATTGATGACAATGGCATGCGCTTTGAACAAGCGTTGTGATAATTCAATTTAAAATTAATTTAATTGTCTTTTTTTCATTTCAATCTTTGTAATTTTAAAGTTAAAAAATAAAATTTGGTTTCTAACGCAATTTTTTTCATCATGTATTATTTACAAAAATGACGATATCTCAAAAACTACGCAAAATAAAAAGAAACGTTAAGAGAAGCTTTTTTAAGGAAAAAGTATGAGCTATGATATAAGCTGCATCAGAATATCCTAAAGTTACAGCTTAACAAAATTTAAACTTGTCAAACTTTTTGAACGGCCCCCGTATCGTCCAGATTTTTTTCAAAAATTGAAATAATTTCCAAATGACTACTTTAAAATGCTGAACATTTCTTGCACTCAAGGTTTCAAACCATATAATACTTCAATAAAGAAGAATTGCCAAAATAAAAAATCACATTCTCACAATAGTAACGGTTTTGTTTTCTCTAATCACTATAAACAAATAATACCTCATTTAAAGTATTCGTACATATACATAACGGAATTGTAATGTGTAATAGGTAGTAATAATCTCAATCACACAAACAACAGGACGGCGACGGCTGCTTATATGACTCGTGACGTCACACGTCACAAATTTGTTTTGAATTTCTAAGAGTAATATCTCAAAAACGGTCATTCAGATTTTCTTTTTGTTTTAACAGTGTTCATTGATACGACCAAACTTTAACTGATCAATTTTTGAAAAAAAAGTGTAACGCAAAATTGTGACAACATTTTTCACCATAACAGTACGGACTATTTTTCATAAATCCTTTATGTTTGAATAATCTTTTGAATTATTTATTGGGTAAGAGATTTTATTTATTTGTAATAACGAATTAGAAATTAATATGTCTATTCAATTCAACAAAAAACTTTCAAACGTAAAACACCGAAAATCTAAATAAAACGTGCAACAATCACTTACAATTTTGTTGGGCGTATTATAGAACTTTAACACGTTTTTATTGTGTTTGTTAAATTTAAATTCTTATACGTTTTAAATGCGTATAGTTAATTTTTATTAAAAGGTTTCGGTGAAGTAGAACAACAACTTTAATTAAGTTTAAACTGAAGACAAATAGAGTTCAAATGATTAAAATAACAAGTCGAATTTAACACTAATGAATTTCCTAAAGTCTCTATTTTGAAAGAATTAAGAATAAATTTAGATTTACTTAAATATTAAAACTTAAGTATTAAATAATTCATAGCAATTCATTTAAGTAATTGATTTATAGAATAATTCATTCATAATAAAGAAATAATTTAATAAGGATTAACATTCTACATTTAGATGCAGCTTTAATCTTTCTATTACTACTCGACGAAGTAATGACAGAAACATTTTTAAAAATTTTATTACGTATAACTTTTATTTGGACTATTTTTGTCTTAGAATGCAATTTACTTTTTTTTCTTAAAATATGTTCAAGCAAGCATCGAGCATGGTTTTAAAACTGTTTTATTAAACAGTTAGGGCTATTTAAACAAGAGTTAGCCGTTACTGATTTTTATAATTTGGTAATTAAAATACTAGCATATAGTTTTTAACAGGTTTTACATTCAATTACAGAAAAAAATAATTACAGATAATACAGTGCGATCATAAACTTTTTAGATAAGGTCTGACTGTGACGTTGACAATAGCAAATTTTTCATGTGTTTGATCACAAGATGCGTATACTTGGTTGCATATTCAATACATCTAATTCTTTCGGGAAACTCGCCCAAACAAGCAACAGTGCTGTATGCCCACTTGCCATTATTGAAAACACCGTTGCGGAAGCAAGATCCAATAATAAATCTTTTATGTTCTGACGAAACACAATTTTTTCATCAATTGACGTTTATTTGCTGAAGTTATCAAAGCCATAAAAAGTTTGGTAATGTCAAAGTCATGGCCACATCTCAACTAAAAACTTTATGTATGAATTTGAATACTAAAAAATTAAAATTAAAAATATTAAATTAACTTAAAACTTTTTTTAATAAGATTAATATGGTCGAAGTAGATATCGCAAACATAACACATTTGATTAAAAGGTTCACATGTTCTTATCGTTCTTAAAAACGTAGTTCTACAAAAATCAGAATAAAAAAATGGGGTGTAAAACAGTTGATTTTGTTAAAAAGTAATTCTTACAGAAACATAACGTAATATATACGTTTCTTTTTGTTAAACCACATCCAACTTAAAGTAGGTACACAAATTATCTGCAACATGATTGAGATTATGTAAGAGATGATATTTAAAAAAGATGGCCCCTTTATACAATTTTGGGTTAACCCCTTACGAATTTCGTGTATATTCTCTTGTAGGAATAAACAGTCATTTACAGAATAATTATATTGTAAAATTTTATTATTGTTGCAAAAGTCATATCAATAGTATACAACGGAAATATAATTGACCAAGGTTAGAACCTTAAGGAACACCCGAAATTTAATTCAATAACTTAAACCGAACAAATTTAAGAGACGGTTAGAAAAACCTACTTGTTCGAGTTTTTGTAATAATAAATCAGTATATCTACTTTGATTCTTGGTTGTCAATAACTTTAAGTACAAATTAGTAAAACCATGTTAAATTTGCAATTCTGTTCTGCTAAGTAAGAACGTCGTAACTGCATTTAAGTACAATTATTTCATGTTTTGGAAATTTTTAGATCGCACCTTTATCTCGTAGGTTAGGAATATGGAATTTAGATTCCAAACAATATATGTATTCATAAAATTGATTTTTATACATAATTTTATACATTACCTTCTTAAAGCTCTATTTTTAATATATGACAAATTGAAACCAAACTTTTGTTGAAAATAATAAGCAAAAAAGTCCTAACTACAAAAAAAATATTAATGAGTTTAAACAATTAAAATAACCGGATATTAACATAATTAACAAAAAAATTACACATAAGAACTAATACTTATATAATAACAATAATAATAATATAATCTAAACTTAACGTAAATAGACATGCTGACTTTCATGTTTGGGGGTGAATTTTCTCAAAAAGTTAGACGATTATTTGGTAAAATGTTTTAAAATTTTTTAACAAATCTTTTTTTTTTGTCATAACAAATACGAGTTGATAGTTTAGGATTACCATCAAATGATGAGAACGTCACATATAAATTAAAAATAACAATAACAACAGTGACATATATATATATATATATATATATATATATATATATATATATATATATATATATATAGCAACTTTGCCGACAGGTATGTAAAGCAGTTACATAGTCGATTCTTCAATAATTATAGCCAACCTTACAGTTGGCAAGTATAAAAACTTTCGAATCGCCTGCAGTAAAGTACGCAAGAGGTTGTACAATAGCAAACAAACACTGAGAATCACTCGACAGCTGTTTCGTCCTTTTGGGACTCATCGGGAGTGAGAGAACTCGAGTGTAAGTTCACTATTGTACAAAGCGCGCTGTCGACTATATGCCCTACTGGAGGGATCACAATATTTAAATGATAAGTTTTTCGACATCTAGTGTCGACTCGTGAAAGCGTTCACGTACGAAAATGTTAGCAACTTTGCCGACAGGTATGTAAAGCAGTTACATAGTCGATTCTTCAATAATTATAGCCAACCTTACAGTTGGCAGGTATAAAACTTTCGAATCGCCTGCAGTAAAGTACGCAAGAGGTTGTACAATAGCAAACAAACACTGAGAATACAACCTCTTGCGTACTTTACTGCAGGCGATTCGAAGTTTTATACTTGCCAACTGTAAGGTTGGCTATAATTATTGAAGAATCGACTATGTAACTGCTTTACATACCTGTCGGCAAAGTTGTTAACATTTTCGTACGTGAACGCTTTCACGAGTCGACACTAGATGTCGAAAAACTTATCATTTAAATATTGTGATCCCTCCAGTAGGGCATATAGTCGACAGCGCGCGTTTGTACAATAGTGAACTTACACTCGAGTTTCTCACTCCCGATAAGTCCCAAAAGGACGAAACAGCTGTCGGGTGATTCTCAGTGTTTGTTTGCTATTGTACAACCTCTTGCGTAATTTTTACTGCAGGCGATTCGAAGTTTTATACTTGCCAACTGTAAGGTTGGCTATAATTATTGAAGAATCGACTATGTAACTGCTTTACATACCTGTCGGCAAAGTTGCTAACATTTTCGTACGTGAACGCTTTCACGAGTCAACACTAGATGTCGAAAAACTTATCATTTAAATATTGTGATCCCTCCAGTAGGGCATATAGTCGACAGCGCGCGTTTGTACAATAGTGAACTTACACTCGAGTTCTCTCACTCCCGATGAGTCCCAAAAGGACGAAACAGCTGTCGGGTGATTCTCAGTGTTTGTTTGCTATTGTACAACCTCTTGCGTACTTTACTGCAGGCGATTCAAAGTTTTTATACTTGCCAACTGTAAGGTTGGCTATAATTATTGAAGAATCGACTATGTAACTGCTTTACATACCTGTCGGCAAAGTTGCTAACATTTTCGTACGTGAACGCTTTCACGAGTCGACACTAGATGTCGAAAAACTTATCATTTATATATATATATATATATATATATATATATATATATATATATATATACAGGGTGTTAATACTAAGTGTTTACACCCGAAAACGGCAGTTAGATCTCATTAAAATAAACAACTTTTTTAATTCCAATTTTTGATTTTGTACCCCGGTTCGTAGTTATAGCTCTTCTTTTGTTTTTCGAAAAGTCGTCATAACTCCTTTATTTTAAGGACTATTAATAAAAAATAAAAAGTTTCTGACTTAGCTTTTGATTCTGTAGAACATTTGTATTTACAACTATTTTCTATTTTTTCAAATAACAAAATGGCGACCGATCAAAAATTTCAAACCAAAATATTTTGATAACCACTCGATAGATTTTTTAAAGTAAAACACTTACAAAATCATTAAATTATCTACTACAGCATTTGCCTAGAAAAGTCCTTTCAATTGTTTAAAAAAGAGATTATTTAGTTAGTGTCGTTACTCATTCACACTACAAATTAACAAACTAACAAATATCTGAATCGAAGAACCCTTAGACAATAAAAAATGAAACAGTTGAAGATTAGAAGAAGTGAGCTAAGATATTCGCACTTCAAACTGAAGGATGTGATCTTGTTTGTGCGTTATAAAATTACATATTCTAAAGTCGTGTCCTTATTTTACGTGAAAATGAATAATTATCGAAACGATGAACTGCTTGAAATGCTTTTGGTTTTTGGGGAAGCTAGGCGTAATGCACACAAAGCTCGACGAATCTATCTGATGAGATACCCGAATCGTCGACAGCCATGTAGTCAACTTTTTAGAAAAATTTGTAGACGATTATCAGAGACAGGTAGTTTTCGCCCAACAATTGGTGGAAATTCCAATAGATTACGTCGAACACCTGCATTTGAAGAGGCTGTACTTAATATTGTTGAGGATGATCCATCGACAAGCACAAGGGTAATAGCGAATAGATTAAATGTAAACCATGTGTCTGTTTGGCAAGTTCTGAAAGAACAAGGTCTTCACCCATACGCTAGACAGAAAGTGCAAGCTTTGGGACCTGACGACTTTCAGCCAAGACTGATGTTCTGTCGTTGGCTTCTTCAGCGTTGTAATCTTCAAAGAGATTTTGAAAAATTTATTCTGTTCACTGATGAAGCTTGCTTTACAAGGAACGGTGTATTTAACTCTAAAAATAATCACTTGTGGGCTGACGAAAATCCCCATGCAACATTTACTCGCGCATATCAACAACGTTTTGCTGTCAATGTATGGGCCGGAATCGTAGGGGAGCATGTAATTGGACCCTACATTCTCCCGAACCGCCTGAATGGAGAAAATTATTTGGCTTTCTTGGATAGTGTGCTACCGGAACTTATTGATGACTTGTCATTAGACATTAGACGGAAACTTTGGTTTCAGCATGATGGGGCTCCGGCTCATACAACGCGAGAAATCACCGCATTTCTAAACCGCGAATATACAAATAAGTGGATTGGAAGAAGAGCTCCTGTTGCATGGCGAGCCCGAAGCCCCGACTTAACTCCATTAGACTTTTTCTTCTGGGGTAAGATGAAGACCATTATGTATGAGACACCAGTGAATACAGAGCTAAACTAGTGGCTAGAATCGTGGCTGCAGCAGAAGATATCAAAGAAAAGCCAGAAGTCCTTGCGAAAGTTTCTACCAACGTTAAAGAACGCTGCCGAGCTTGCATTGCTGCGAATGGCGGCCACTTTGAAAATTTATTATAGTGCATTTTTCACATCCGAACTTCTATTGTTTCTAATTTAATGTCAGAAAGAAACCTCGTTTTAAATGTTTTTAGTTTCTTAATAGTTGTGAGTGTAATACTAGTAGTTAACTGAATAAATTTTTTTGTAATTAATTAATAAATTTTTTTAGACAAGTGTTCTAGTAGATAATTTAATGATTTTATAAGTGTTTTACTTTAAAAATCTATCGAGTGGTTATCAAAATATTTTGGTTTGAAATTTTGATCGGTCGCCATTTTGTTATTTGAAAAAATAGAAAATAGTTGTAAATATAGAGAATCGAAAGCTAATTCAGAAACTTTTTATTTTTTATTAATAGTCCTTAAAATAAAGGAGTTATGACGATTTTTCGAAAACAAAAGAAGAGCTATAACTACGAACCGGGGTACAAATGAAAATTGGAATTAAAAAAGGTGTTTATTTTAATGAGATCTAACTGCCATTTTCGGGTGTAACCACTTAGTATTAACACCCTGTTGTGATAATTATTAAAAATATGTTTTATATTTTGTATTTCATCTTTATGTGAGATCAATTTATAAATTTACAAAAAAATTTCAACAATTACATCTGTAATAATATAGCTAAAATGACAAACTATTACATTACTATTTATCATCTAATTATAAATATTGTAATTCTCAACAGGTGCGTAGAAAAATTTTTTCGTTCACTAACCTAAAATTTAAACTTGTTATTTTATTTTCAGATACATCTGTATGTTAAGCATTGAAAAAGCAATGTAATAATTGCGAAACGTCTGTATTATCAAATATTTAATATGTACTTCGACTGTTGCAACGTTGCAACAAAAAAATATTAATACTTGTCAACAAACGTCTAATTTTCACCAAAAAAGAAAAAAATTCAATTCATAGTCTTGCAACAACGTATATTCATTAATTTAACCATTTCGAACCAAAATCAGTAATTGGTGACTGATTTCTATCAAGAATTTTATTATAAACTCCCGATGCCAACTATTCTAAAGAAAAAATTTTAAGAAAAATAAGAAGCCATTGAAACAAAATTCAAATTCAATTTAACACCAACTTTCCTCAAGACCAAACAAGAAAGAATTTTAACTTTTAATTATGATCATAACTATTTAAAATATAACCATTCAGTAGACAAGTTCAATAACATACTTTTGAAATTATTAATTAACGATTCATACATATTATTAAATTTTTTTAAACAACAAATGATTACACTTAAAAAAATAATAGACAACAAAATTTTCTCACACATTATGATACCATTTCTTTCTAATAACATAAATCAGATTAAAAATTTAAAAGAAAAAATTAAAAAATTTTACATTAAAAAAATTAATACTCTAATTAATATAAACAGAGGTTTAAAATCAATAAATGAAAACACTTACAATGAAACTAATAATATAGAAAATTTAACCAAACAAATAATAACACAAGACATAAAACTAATTCTTAATTTAGGACCTAAATATAATATTTTTGACCCACAAAAACCTATACCTATAAATAACATAATTATTAATATTGAAAATCATATTGACAAAATAGAAAAAAATACACAAAACACCATTAGAAATAATATATGCAATATTTTAACTAATTTTAAGAACAAAAACAAAAATAATATTTTAACTCTCAACCAACATATTCAAAATAAAATCTTATTTTTAAAATTGAATAAACTAAAAATTTCTGAAAGAAAATAAGAATTTAATCATTTTAGAAGCAGACAAAACTAATAAAACTGTAATTATGAAAAAAGTTGACTATAATAACAAAATATACAATCTCGTTAACGATGAAAACACATATACAAAAATTAATAAAGACCCAACAACCACAACACAAAACAAAAATAATAATTATGTAAAAAACTTATATGATAATAAAATAATAAATTAAAAAAACTTACGCCAAACTAGTTACACATAATGGTATTACACCTAAAATTTACGGCTTACCAAAATTACATGAACCTGGCATTCCCTTAAGACCTATTGTTGCCTCATACTCAAGCCCTACATATAATCTCTCAAAATACATATCAAACATTCTTTCAAACATCACTTCAAAAAACAAACATAGCATTAAAGACTCATGGACTTTGAAAAAATCTATTGATAAATTCAAAATTTTACGTAATTAATAAATCTTCTCTTTAGATATAGTTTCACTTTACACAAACATACCAATTGATTTAGCACTAGAATCTATAGAATTCTTTTGGAAAAAAATAAAAAAATTTACAAACATACCTATACAACAATTTATAAATATCATAGAATTCATACTAAAATCCAGTTATTTTTCATACGAACATAAAATCTACTCACAAACTTATGGAGTCGCCATGGGACACCCGTTATCAAGCACAATAGCTTAGAAATTGAAAAAAGAATTTTTTAAACTTTTTAGACTTAACTTTCCAAATTAACAAAATGATAGTATTGAAACAAACTGGTTTCGTAAAAAATTAAAACAGATAGATTTATTAACTTATATTCATATACTTCAAAAAATATATTATAAAAGTATCATACATTCTTTAGTTGATACAGCAATAATTCTTTCCGAACCTAAATTTCACTATAATAATCTAAAAATAATAGAAAAAATACTTATTAAAAACAAATTTTCTATAAAGTTCATACAAAAAACAAATTAAAATTAGAATTAAAACAATTAAAACCCAAAAAAAATTAGACCCAAAAATTCACTTACAACCTAACTTTTTCGGCGCAGAATATAACAATAATTACATACAAAATGAAAAAGGATTAAACCAAAATCAATTTATAACGATACCATTTATTCCCATACTATCAAAAAAAATTGAAATTGAACTTAAAAAACATGATATTAAAACAGCTTTTACAAATCAAAACAATTTAAAAAAAAATTTATATACTCAAACTAAAGATGAAACTAATAACATAAATCAATCTAACCTCATATACAAAATTGATTGCCTAAACTGCAATAAACGCTACATAGGACAAACTAAACAATTTCTACACAAAAGAATAAAACAACACCAAACATCCATCACAAAAAAAAAATACTAACACCACAATTTTCCAATACTGCATTATCAGACCATTCTGTAGATAATTTCCATCATTTTAATTTTAAAAAAACCTAAAATTATAGACAACGAAAAGAATTTTAAAAACGATTATTGTTAGAAATGATACATATTAAAAAAATTATCAAAATACTGTTAATTATAAAACTGACATTGAAATATTTAATCTAATTTATCATAACTTATTACTTAATAAATAAACAAATTTAAACAATTTAACAAAAATAAAAAAGATTGTACATAAAAATTTAAATAAATTCCGAACCGTTAATTAATAAAAATTATATTTTTTGATTTAAAATAAAGAAACATAGGTTTAATCAGAAATATTACTAACTACAAACATCCTTAAGTTGGCAACACTAAAGTAACTCACTCAATTATTGACATAATTAAATTAAAAGTCAATCAATTCATAAATTTACAAAAAAATCAACAATTACATCTGTAATAATATAGCTAAAATGACAAACTATTACATTACTATTTATCATCTAATTATTAATATTGTAATTCTCAACAGGTGCGTAGAAAAATTTATTCGTTCACTAACCTAAAATATAAACTTGTTATTTTATTTTCAGATACATATGTATGTTAAGCATTGAAAAAGCAATGTAATAATTGCGAAACGTCTGTATTATCAAATATTTAATATGTACACTCAATAAAAGCAAAAATGAGACAGTTGGGTCCGCAAAATTAAATGAGCATATCTACTTTAAGGATTAGTTTTACCTGACCATATCCATATTGTTTACAATTCAACAACGAACATTTGTCAATATGAACGTTTATTATTTGCTGATTCATTCACATATCCTAAAGGCTTGTTTGCAATGTCAATAAATTTAGATAATACGATTTTTAGAATTGTTTTGTTTAAATTGCCGTCGTATGACATTTATAAATCCGTTACTCTTATTACTAAACAATTTTTTCTATTATTATTAATTTATATTTATGCGATAAAGAAAGTGAAAAACGTAATAATGGGTATGACCTTGTTTCTGATTATACTCTTCACGTAATTGTCCCCCAGGCATTCAAGCATTGCAGAGTATTGTTCAATTTTTTGGAACAGTGGTAAAAAAATAAAAACAGCAGTTTTTTTAAATACAACATAAGACAATATTAAACAATCATCATTAAAAATGTGAGACATTAGCAAATAATCTAGTTTTATATCTATTTATTATTACTGAAAATTGAAAAAAAATATTTCTAAATTAAGGAATTGTTTTCTGTGTTGACTTACAAATACATGTAAATCAACATTTTCTATTCAAATTAGGGCATACTCATTCAAAAACGGATTAAATATGGCAACATAATTTTTCTGATTTTGTATCCCCTGTAATTTCTGTTTATATTCTTCTGATAACATAACTAGGTATTACTTGTAAAAAAATTTATGTCAATGCAAATATTTTATGATCTGCAAAGAATATCGAACAGTCTGACAATAGTAGTTTTTTGAATGAGTTCTTGTGTAAATTGGGCGTTTTTAGCACGAGTGTCTTTTCAAAACGCGAGTGAAATAATTTTAAACTACTGAACAATGTTACTTTGATGTTTCAATAAAGAAAACAATCAATTCTATTTTTAAGCATAGTCTTTACAATTATATATAGTATATACAGTCAGTAAATAAATAATAAGAAAAGTAGAGAAGATGAAGAAGGAGATAAACTAATAATGGGTGTGGCCTCCTTGGTTTTGGATACATTCTTGCAAACGAGTGGGTATTGATGTTACAAGACGGTTTAAATAATCCACATCAATTGTCCCCAGGCATTTTCAATCGCTGCTGTTAATTCGTTTCTATTTTGTGGGATAAAGTTTATTCCTTGCTGTTCTTGAATTGTATTCACCATTCGTCCCCAAACATTTTCTATTATGTTGAAATCTGGATTTTTAGCTGGCCAGGGCAACACACGTAAATTGCTCTCCCGTACCCAGTTTCGAACAATGGCGGCTGTGTGAATAGGAGCATTATCCTAGAAACAATAAAAACTTATCAATCAAAATAATAATTTTAAATCAAGAAAAACGAGTTTAATAATATATTCAAACAAAATCAAAATATACTTAATGACTATTTAAAAAAAACCTATTTGGTAAAAAGTTAATAAACATAAACAGTAAACAAACCTTTCTATACATAAGAATACTTACATGTTGAAAAATGTAATCTTCCTCTGGATAGAGATTTTGAACTGATGGCACCATAATATTTTGCAAAATGTTCAAATATCTGTCAGCATTTAAACGACCATCGATGACCGAACATACTCCTGGGCCTCTAGAGCTTATCCATCCCTACACATTTACAGAAAAATAGCCGTTACGTTTTTTGTGTTGATGTAATCAGCCTCATACCGATTTCTTTGAGTTCGGTACACTTTCACTGGACCATCGTTAAAACTTTTAAAGGTTTTTTCATCACTGAAAATGACGTTGTTCCAAAACTGTAGTGGTTGGTTCACATATTGTCTGGCGAAATCTAAGCGGTTTCTCTTGTTTGCCTCGCTTAGGGCTTCTTTGGAAGCAGCTCTGTATATTTCTTTATCCCATTTTCTTTCAACCTTGCTGCAGCAGTAACTAGGGATCCAGGAAATTCTGTTTCTCGTATAGCATTCCTACAGGTTGAAAATGGATTTTCGGCGACATACGCAATCAACGCTTCATCTTGGGCCGGCGTAGAAATTCTTCTTCTGCCACTGCCAATTGCTCTCTGTACTGTGTGCTCTCGTTCCCACTTTATACGCACACGTCCCACAGTAGCATGTGAGACGTTTAACATACGAGCTACTTGACGCACACTCAAGGCCGTTGCCCAACTCTGCTACAATTCGAACTTTTAAGTCGGTTGGTAAATGTGCTGGCATTTTTAAAAACGATCAAAATAAAATGAACAAAATTAACGTTTACTGTCTGTATTTATTATATTTTTACTCCCTCTTCTAAGGAGCTACTAATTGCTCACAATTGTAATAATGCCTCGAAATAAGAAATGTTATTAAGTATGTATTGGTGACAACATACTTAACTAATTATATCGACTAATACATCCATTGTATTGTATTTACAAAAGTTACCAAAATAAGGAAACATAAGATTAACTTTTAATGACTATTATTATAATAGCTAAAACATCCGCCAAAATTGCAACCATTAATGCACTTTCTAGGATAATGCTCCTATTCACACAGCCGTCATTGTTCGAAACTGGATACTATATATAATTGTAAAGACTATGCTTAAAAATAAAGTTGATTGTTTTCTTTATTGAAACATCAAAGTAACATTGTTCAGTAGTTTGAAATTATTTAAACACTATTGTAGAACATTTTGACCGATTACACCGACACAAGTTAAATTTAATCCAGATTAAAAACAATCGTTGCTATGGTTTTAACAATTGTATCCAAGTTTTTAACTTAGGTTAAATTTAATTTGTGTCGATGCAACCGGCCATTAAAGTTCTAAAAAGTCTCCTATAATTTTTCTTTCTTTCAAAAGTCTTTATCTGATATTTGTATAAAATATTTTTGAAGATCATATTATTATGTATAAATTTTGTTTGTAGTTCTCTAACGTCACAATTTAAAAATTTTTCTCCTGTGTCAACGGGATATTTTAGTATACAATAAAATGTCAAACAAAACGTCAAACTAATTTTAAGGATTCTAAACGACTTTAGCGTTTCAGAACGTCCTGTCGAATAAAAAAATGTTGTTTTTAATTCGTTCTTATGAAAATTGGGCATTCAAACTGTTCGATATTCTTTGCAGATCATAAAATATTTGCATTGACATGAATTTTTTAGTAGGTATTTAAAAACTGCTGTTTTTATTTTTTACCACTGTTCCAAAAATTGAACAATACTCTGCAATGCTTGAATGCCTGGGGGACAATTACGTGAAGAGTATAATCAGAAACAAAGTCATACCCCTTATTACGTTTTTCACTTTCTTTATCGCATAAATATAAATTAATAATAATAGAAAAAATAGTTTAGTAATAAGAGTAACGGAGTTATAAATGTCATTTACGACGGCAATTTAAATAAAACAATTCCAAAAATTGTATTGTCTACCAAAACTAGAAAACATAGGATTAACTTTTAACGACTATTAATTATAATAACTAAAACATCCGCCAAAATTGCAACCATTAATGCAGTTCTTAATTTTACATTACTATTTACTATTTATATATAATTTTGGGGCAAGTAATGAACGCTGTATTTATTACAACGGCTTAGAATAACTTCAAAAGAAAACAAGTAAATGTTACTTATAATACAATTTCTGTCTTTCACTCTTTTAATGCGATAAGAAGCAGGAATTAAAAAAATATATTCAATGTTAATTATTTATATTTGGTATTCAGTTAACCACCTGGCATATTGATGGGATTTAGTAGAAATTAATCATTAATTGTCATTAAATGAATAAACATTAACAAATTGTTTAGTAATAAGAGTAACGGATTTATAAATGTCATACGACGGCAATTTAAAAAAAAACAATTCTAAAAATCGTATTATCTAAATTTATTGAAATTGCAAACAAGCCTTTAGGATATGTGAATGAATCAGCAAAGAATAAACGTTCATATTGACAAATGTTCGTTGTTGAATTGTAAACAATATGGATATGGTCAGGTAAAACTAATCCTTAAAGTAGATATGCTCATTTAATTTTTGCCGACCCAACTGTCTCATTTTTTCTTTTATTAAGTGTACTTCGACTGTTGCAACGTTGCAACAAAAAAATATTAATACTTTTCAACAAACGTTGTCTAATTTTCACCAAAAAGAAAAAAATTAATTTTTTTAGTAAAATTTTTACAGATACAAAGGTTCTCGGAAATAATCGATAATCCATCTAAACATACACTCGATTCATAAAGATTTTTGTTAATACTACGTATATTAATTGAAAAATTTAAAACTCATGGCGATTTTCTTTAAATAATTCCCGATCAATGCTTGGAATTGTATGAATTTTTACTATGTGATGCATTTCACCTTCATAATTTAATTTATTTTTATTCATAATAAGATTTAATAAAAACTAAAATGCAAATAGAAAAGAAAGAAAACAACGAAAAATTATTAAACGTTATTGAACTAGCTGCATGAGGTAGCTAATTGATTACAGGTTAACAAATGTATAAAAATTTAGGAAAATTTCTTCAGTTATTATTAACGCCATTTTTGTTGATATTATAATCGCAAAACACAATTTAAGCATTTATCAATTTAAATATATATCATTTATTAATACGATGAGGTTTGCTGATCAGATAAAATTGATTATACATATATAACAAACAAATTTTTTTTAGATAATAAATATAATATAACGCAAACATACTGACTACAACAAATGTTTACATATATATCAACATGATGATGTTAAATGCACTGTTTTAAATAAATAATATAACGTTATTAAGTCAGCAACACGATTTTATAGCAGTACACTATTTTAAAATTTGTTTAATGGAATTTTCATCTTTTACAAATATTTACCTTCATATTACCAAACATTACAAAAGCTGTACGTACCGATCGCTTCTTGAAGTATCTTAGCTCGTCGCTGAGTTAGGTCTTCTCTAATCTATTCACTATTTCGATAGGTATGTATTTCAAATTAAGAAACACCTATTTTAAATGGGACCATTGATGCTACTTTGAATAATGATTTTTATGCTTGATATAATAATTTTCCATACAATTATATCTGAAGCTTGGTTCTGAAAAGGCCTGTAGGTTTCTCCCCAACCGGTACAAATTAGAGGTGGGGATGTGAACCCTGTACAGTGCTAAACATACTCCCCGCATTGAAAGGGTCACTTTCGAGATAACAAATTTGATTACATTAGTTTCTTTATCAAACTATACTTAATTAATTGGCACATACATACATAGATAAAAGTAATAATACGATTGATCAATCTCTGTCTATAAGTAGAACACTTATTTTTGAGATAATACGTTTTACAACTCCATTTTGTGTATTTATTGTCACCACACGAACCACTTTATCACTACCTGGATGCACTTGAAGAACACGACCAAGAGCCCATTTCAGCGGCGCCAGATTAGGTTATTTAATCACGACCAAGTCATTAACTTCAACAGCCTTTTGAGTCTTTTCGTGTATTTTAAATCGCGCTGCAACTGATGGAGGTAATCCATGCGCCAACACTTCCAGAAATCTTGGCGAATTCTCTTCAACATACCGCCATATCTCGACAGTGCATTTAATTTAAGTTTTCCTAAGTCAAGTTCCACGAATGAAGTAAGTGAGTCTCCGATTAAAAAAATGAGCATGGAGTGATATGGGGTGAAATCAGAAGGTTCGGATGACAAAGGAATTAGAGGACGGACTTAAGACATGCTTCTATTCTTGTAAGTACCGTATACAATTCCTCATATGTTAAATTACTTTCGCCTACAACTCGCATTAGATGAAATTTACAGAATTTCACTGCGGCTCTCCCAAAGACCGCCAAAATTGGGCGCTCTGGGTGGAATGAAATGCCACGTTATGTTATAATGAGCTAAATTTGTTAAACATTTATCTTTAAATTGTTTTGAAACAAATAATTTATGTAATTTTTGCAGTTCCTTGCTGGCCCTAACAAAATTGGTTCCGTTGTCGGAATAAATATTCGATATATGCCCGCGACGAGAAATGAATCTTTTTAAGTGCATTTAAACAACTATCTGTACTTAAATCCGAAACTAATTTAAAATGGACGGCTTTGGTAACAAAGCATACAAACACAGATACATAAGCTTTAATTTTTTGCTTACCACGACCGCGACCTTCCTTAATCATGAAAGAACTACAAAAATCTAATCTGCAATTAATAAATGGCCTGGCTGGCTGTACACGATTTTTCGGTAAATCACCCATTATTTCGCTGCCACATGTAGGTGCTGTACGAAAACATTTTATGCAATTATGAATTAATTTTTCGAATTAAGTTTCGTCCAGAGATTGGCCAATATTGTTGCTTTAAAGAAGACAACGTAGCGGTTGGACCAGCATGCAACAATCGCCGATGTTCGTCATTAATTATAATGTTTGTAACATGTGAATTTTTCGGCAATAGTATCGGATATTTTTGATCGTATCCTATTATTGAACAATTTCTCAATCTTCCTCCAACTTGTAATAGACCGTCTTTACCAATAAAAAGATTCGACGAGATCAATTTACTTTTGCTTTTAATTGGGCTACCCTTGCTTAGATTTACAATTTCCGACAAAATCTCGGAATTCTGCAAGTGACTTAATACGAAATTCTTAGCATTATTTAATTCTTCTACTGATAAAATTGACCTAATTCTACTACGGGGAGATTTACAATTTTAACGAATCTAAAAACAATAAGCAATTACTCTTGCAATTTCTGAAAACTTGGAAATCTTTGGAATATTTTAATGAAATAATTATCTATTTTGGATATAACAATTAAAGCAGTTTTACGTTGCTCCGGGTAAGTTTTCCAGGGAAATGAAAATGTCTTGTGCATAAAATGGATTATGGTTTAACGTATCAGGCCGTTCCAACCTGAGTTTACAGTTTCTCAATTTTTGGACACTAACGCACCGCGAAATAAGATCAGCGAGGTTATTTTCAGAGTTTATATGATGCCACTGATCTAGATCGGTGTGGTTTTGAATTTCAGTGCTGCAAATACCTTTTGAGTTAATTTTGTTAGAAGTACTGCGAAGCATGACTCCAATCTAGGAATAGTTAATGTTTTTAATGGAGCTACCCTGATTTAGCAGTAACTAAACGAATGTTTTCATTGGATTTTAGTATATGCAAGCTCCATATGCTGACTCGGAGGCATCACAAAAACCATGAATTTCAAATTCACTTACATGATACGAGGGAGTTCAATGCTGTAAATTAACGACAATTCCTTTAAAAAATGTATAAATTTTTCACTAATATTATTCGGGACTGCCTCATTCCAGTCAAGTTTTAATGTCCATAGTTTTTGTATTAGAAGCTTTCCTATTAAAATCACTAAACCTATCAATCCCAAAGGATCAAACAATTTTGATGTGATGGTTAAAATTATACGTTTCGTGACTGTCTTGGGCAAATGAATTTTAGTTGCATAATATTTTTATACGTCTTTATCACAATTCCAAATAATACCCAACGTTTTTGTTTCTTCTTGTTTATCCAAACTAATTATTTTGGGAATTTCAGAGTCATTTAAGTCGGAGACCAAAGAACGTTCGTTGGAAGCCCATTGTCGCAAAGTGAAACCAGCTGTGGCCAAAATATTGATTAAATCATTTTTAAGCTTATTAGTTGAACTCAACTCTTATGCACCAGTTAATAAATCGTCCACATAGAAATCGTGTAATATGGTATTTGACGCATTTGGAAAACCATTTTTTGTTTCTATCCCTAACGGATGTAATGACCTAATCGCTAGAAATGATGAACAAGACATACCGTAGGTGACAGTCTTTAATCGAAATGTCTGAATTTGTTAATCAGGATTATCTCTCCAGAAAATTGTCTAATAATTACAATGTGAGGCGTCTACTAAAACTTGTCGATACATTTTAGTTATATCTGCCGTTATTACATACCTATATGACCTGAACCTTATTAATATTGAAAATAAATCGTCTTGTATAGTAGGCCCGGTAATTAATGTGTCATTAAGGCTTAATCCGCTAGTTGTTTTAAGTGACGCATTAAAAACAACACGAAGCTTTGTTGTTAAGCTAGATTGCTTAATTACAGTAAGATAATAAGTATTTTTTGTCTGATTAATTTCTTCAGAGGGCACATGTTCAAGATGCCCTATAGTCTGTATACTATTGGCGCGGAGTAATAAATCATAATTGCTTGAAATAATTCTTTATTTTCTTGTGAAAGCGGTACTTCTACGGTTAAGTAAAAACCAATAAATTCTAGCCAAAATACGATCATTGTGCCGCTTGGCAGCATATCGACCCATCTAGGGTCCTGAGAACAATAGTTTAACCTGTGTAAACATCGTTGCCATCAGCCCAGGTACTGACGAAACGAGAATCATAGCCGTAGATGTGGTATTATACCAAGATACAAAAATAATGGTATATAATACGTAAGAAGTAAAATTTGGGCAAAATGTGATCTATTATACAAATAAAATAAATAACATATAACCACATAATAATTCATATCAAGGTAGATTTTACTATTATAATATATTTACCTACTTAAAATATGATTTTCCAAACGTATCAGGTACCTACGCCACTGCAATACGGGAGATTCGATAATTGGTGATAGGTTTTTTACTCCGCGCCAATAGTATACTGAGTATAGCGTTAAATATTTTTATAAATTTTCTGTATTCTGATTTTAATTTGTATTTTTATTTAGACGATTTTCAAGTTATAAAAAAATCTAGTAGTGTCATTGAATTACCTAAATTTTCAATAGAATTTTTGAATGGCAATGAAACAATGAATTGTCCTTACACCATTTCTTTTTGTAATTTTGTACAAACAAATCTCGCACAAGTTTTCTTCAGTCGTAAATTTAACTAAGCTTATTATTTAAGTAATCGTCAACCTTTCAAAATTTGACACAATAGATTCAAGGTTTTGCTAATGGCTAAATTGGTACTTAAAATATCTTTAGTTTGAACATTTCCTTGCAAGACCCCGCCTATAATCCAACCCAAGACCGTATTTTGCAGGTAAAGCGCATTGTCTATTTTTAAGCGGTTCGGGTAAAAGTAATTCCCTGGAAAAATTTCTGGCACTTAATAAAATGTCAATAGGATTAGTTATATTGTACACTAATAAAAGAAAATGAGACAGTTGGATCGGCAAAATTAAATGAGCATATCTACTTTAAGGATTAGTTTTACCTGACCATATCCATATTGTTTACAATTCAACAACGAACATTTGTCAATATGAACGTTTATTCTTTGCTGATTCATTCACATATCCTAAAGGCTTGTTTGCAATTTCAATAAATTTAGATAATACGATTTTTAGAATTGTTTTGTTTAAATTGCCGTCGTATGACATTTATAAATCCGTTACTCTTATTACTAAACAATTTGTTAATGTTTATTCATTTAATGACAATTAATGATTAATTTCTACTAAATCCCATCAATATGCCAGGTGGTTAACTGAATACCAAATATAAATAATTAACATTGAATATATTTTTTTAATTCCTGCTTCTTATCGCATTAAAAAAGAGTGAAAGACAGAAATTGTATTATAAGTAACATTTACTTGTTTTCTTGAAGTTATTCTAAGCCGTTGTAATAAATACAGCGTTCATTACTTGCCCCAAAATTATATATAAATAGTAAATAGTAATGTAAAATTAAGAACTGCATTAATGGTTGCAATTTTGGCGGATGTTTTAGTTATTATAATTAATAGTCGTTAAAAGTTAATCCTATGTTTTCTAGTTTTGGTAGACAATACAATTTTTGGAATTGTTTTATTTAAATTGCCGTCGTAAATGACATTTATAACTCCGTTACTCTTATTACTAAACTATTTTTCTTATTATTATTAATTTATATTTATGCGATAAAGAAAGTGAAAAACGTAATAAGGGGTATGACTTTGTTTCTGATTATACTCTTCACGTAATTGTCCCCAGGCATTCAAGCATTGCAGAGTATTGTTCAATTTTTGGAACAGTGGTAAAAAAAATAAAAACAGCAGTTTTTTAAATACCTACTAAAAAAATTCATGTCAATGCAAATATTTTATGATCTGCAAAGAATATCGAACAGTTTGAATGCCCAATTTTCATAAGAACGAATTAAAAACAACATTTTTTTATTCGACAGGACGTTCTGAAACGCTAAAGTCGTTTAGAATCCTTAAAATTAGTTTGACGTTTTGTTTGACATTTTATTGAATACTAAAATATCCTGTTGACACAGGAGAAAAATTTTAAATTGTGACGTTAGAGAACTACAAACAAAATTTATACATAATAATATGATCTTCAAAAATATTTTATACAAATATCAGATAAAGACTTTTGAAAGAAAGAAAAATTATAGGAGACTTTTTTAGAACTTT
The DNA here is from genome assembly GCA_030710515.1 of Abscondita cerata. Classification (NCBI taxonomy): domain Eukaryota; kingdom Metazoa; phylum Arthropoda; class Insecta; order Coleoptera; family Lampyridae; genus Abscondita; species Abscondita cerata. Next base: position 109,177 of record JALBCR010000401.1, read on the forward strand.
AATGGCCGGTTGCATCGACACAAATTAAATTTTAACCTAAGTTAAAAACTTGGATACAATTGTTAAAACCATAGCAACGATTGTTCTACAAAAATGTTCTACAATAGTGTTTAAATAATTTCAAACTACTGAACAATGTTACTTTGATGTTTCAATAAAGAAAACAATCAACTTTATTTTTAAGCATAGTCTTTACAATTATATATAGTATCCAGTTTCGAACAATGACGGCTGTGTGAATAGGAGCATTATCCTAGAAAGTGCATTAATGGTTGCAATTTTGGCGGATGTTTTAGCTATTATAATAATAGTCATTAAAAGTTAATCTTATGTTTCCTTATTTTGGTAACTTTTGTAAATACAATACAATGGATGTATTAGTCGATATAATTAGTTAAGTATGTTGTCACCAATACATACTTAATAACATTTCTTATTTCGAGGTATTATTACAATTGTGAGCAATTAGTAGCTCCTTAGAAGAGGGAGTAAAAATATAATAAATACAGACAGTAAACGTTAATTTTGTTCATTTTATTTTGATCGTTTTTAAAAATGCCAGCACATTTACCAACCGACTTAAAAGTTCGAATTGTAGCAGAGTTGGGCAACGGCCTTAGTGTGGTCAAGTAGCTCGTATGTTAAACGTCTCACATGCTACTGTGGGACGTGTGCGTATAAAGTGGGAACGAGAGCACACAGTACAGAGAGCAATTGGCAGTGGCAGAAGAAGAATTTCTACGCCGGCCCAAGATGAAGCGTTGATTGCGTATGTCGCCGAAAATCCATTTTCAACCTGTAGGAATGCTATACGAGAAACAGAATTTCCTGATCCCTAGTTACTGCTGCAGCAAGGTTGAAAGAAAATGGGATAAAGAAATATACAGCTGCTTCCAAAGAAGCCCTAAGCGAGGCAAACAAGAGAAACCGCTTAGATTTCGCCAGACAATATGTGAACCAACCACTACAGTTTTGGAACAACGTCATTTTCAGTGATGAAAAACCTTTAAAAGTTTTAACGATGGTCCAGTGAAAGTGTACCGAACTCAAAGAAATCGGTATGAGGCTGATTACATCAACACAAAAAACGTAACGGCTATTTTTCTGTAAATGTGTGGGGATGGATAAGCTCTAGAGGCCCAGGAGTATGTTCGGTCATCGATGGTCGTTTAAATGCTGACAGATATTTGAACATTTTGCAAAATATTATGGTGCCATCAGTTCAAAATCTCTATCCAGAGGAAGATTACATTTTTCAACATGTAAGTATTCTTATGTATAGAAAGGTTTGTTTACTGTTTATGTTTATTAACTTTTACCAAATAGGTTTTTTTTTAAATAGTTATTAAGTATATTTTGATTTTTGTTTGAATATATTATTAAACTCGTTTTTCTTGATTTAAAATTATTATTTTGATTGATAAGTTTTTATTGTTTCTAGGATAATGCTCCTATTCACACAGCCGCCATTGTTCGAAACTGGGTACGGAGAGCAATTTACGTGTGTTGCCCTGGCCAGCTAAAAGTCCAGATTTCAACATAATAGAAAATGTTTGGGGACGAATGGTGAATACAATTCAAGAACAGCAAGGAATAAACTTTATCCCACAAAATAGAAACGAATTAACAGCAGCGATTGAAAATGCCTGGGGACAATTGATGTGGATTATTTAAACCGTCTTGTAACATCAATACCCACTCGTTTGCAAGAATGTATCCAAAACCAAGGAGGCCACACCCATTATTAGTTTATCTCCTTCTTCATCTTCTCTACTTTTCTTATTATTTATTTACTGACTGTATATACTATATATAATTGTAAAGACTATGCTTAAAAATAGAATTGATTGTTTTCTTTATTGAAACATCAAAGTAACATTGTTCAGTAGTTTAAAATTATTTCACTCGCGTTTTGAAAAGACACTCGTGCTAAAAAACGCCCAATTTACACAAGAACTCATTCAAAAACTACTATTGTCAGACTGTTCGATATTCTTTGCAGATCATAAAATATTTGCATTGACATGAATTTTTTTACAAGTAATACCTAGTTATGTTATCAGATAAATAAGAATATAAACAGAAATTACAGGGGATACAAAATCAGAAAAATTATGTTGCCATATTTAATCCGTTTTCGAATGAGTATGCCCTAATTTGAATAGAAAATGTTGATTTACATGTATTTGTAAGTCAACACAGAAAACAATTCCTTAATTTAGAAATATTTTTTTCAATTTTCAGTAATAATAAATAGATATAAAACTAGATTATTTGCTAATGTCTCACATTTTTAATGATGATTGTTTAATATTGTCTTATGTTGTATTTAAAAAACTGCTGTTTTTATTTTTACCACTGTTCCAAAAATTGAACAATACTCTGCAATGCTTGAATGCCTGGGGACAATTACGTGAAGAGTATAATCAGAAACAAGGTCATACCCATTATTACGTTTTTCACTTTCTTTATCGCATAAATATAAATTAATAATAATAGAAAAATTGTTTAGTAATAAGAGTAACGGATTTATAAATGTCATACGACGGCAATTTAAACAAAACAATTCTAAAAAATCGTATTATCTAAATTTATTGACATTGCAAACAAGCCTTTAGGATATGTGAATGAATCAGCAAAGAATAAACGTTCATATTGACAAATGTTCGTTGTTGAATTGTAAACAATATGGATATGGTCAGGTAAAACTAATCCTTAAAGTAGATATGCTCATTTAATTTTGCGGACCCAAATGTCTCATTTTTTCTTTATTGAGTGTACTTTGGATCTGCAAGCTTTAAGTTCCTTGGAATTTTTTTGACTAATGGAATAGTTGTTTATAGGTAATTGACAAGTGGTTTTTGGCAAAAACTATACAACTTATGTATTTTTCATAAGGACTGCAAAGTGATAAAATTTTTAGTTTTGTCATGTATTTTACACTATTTAAATGATTACTCACACCAACAATTGAGAAGTCGATGGGAATTAATTTTAACTTTAACATTTTGTATGTGGTTTCCGTTATCATGCAAACTTGTGAACCTACATCTAGTATTGCACGTAAATTTCGTAAAGTATTATTTGAATTAACTTGAATTAATGCTGTTGACAAGATTACTTCATTTATTGCAGCGCATTCGGAACTTTTCTATCAAATTGATAATCATGTAGTAAATAATTGTGACGTTTATGGCATACTTTACACCGATAATAAGAGCGACAATTTTCTGATTGATGATTGGTTTTTAAACAATTTTGACATAATTGCAATCTTTCCACTTCTTCGTTTCTTTGTTGAAGTGACATGTTAATAAATTTTTCGCATTGATCGTTGTAATGATTTCCATCGCACATAGCACATTGTAACTTAATTTTTGATTGCAGAGTTGGCAATTTGAAAGGTATTACGTTTGAATTCATCGCCAGACCTTGATTGTAATTAAAATACGCTTTGGGTACTCTATCCGCTTCTAATGAATTTAAAACCTTACACTTTTTATCAAGAAAATCTAAAAAAAATTGTTTAATTTCGGGATATCTTCAAAACTCTTTTCTTCCCATTCACGTTTTGTATTGTAATCTAATTTGGATAAAACTAAATATATGATTATTACGTCTCAATATTGAACAAGAAGGCCCTGCCTACCTAAAACTTTTAAATGCAATTTGGTGTTATCAATTAAATCCCGTAATACTTTAGCAGTTACTTTCGGAATATGATTTAACTCTAATAGCGATTTTACATGTTTTTTATTATTAATCTTTTGTCTTCGTACCTTTGAATTAAAAATATCAAGAGCGATTTGATAATTGTCTCCTGTAGTAGCCAAATTTTTAATTACGTTGGCAGCTTCCTTTAATACAAGATTTTACATAGTGTAATTTTTGTAAATTATTTAATTTATTTTCATTGTAAATCATAGAAACGAATTTTTCATAGAACGAAAGCCATTGGTTGTAGTTACCATCGAAATGTGGTAGCGAAATTGGAGGTAATTTAAGTATCTTAAACTACAAGATTAAAATCTTTAAAAAAAATTCAGTTAACGAAAGAGACATTTTTGATGTTCATGACTTTTTTTAGTCAAATTGAATAAAATTTGTACAAAAAACGTGATTTTTCATGAGAAAAGTTAATATTTTAACTTTGTTGGTACATTAGGATTATAAAAGAAATAAAATTCCACAAATTTACATTATTGTACGGACAATTAACAATAACCAGTTTAAAATATTTCCAAAATTGTAAATTTTATATGTCGCCGAGAAGTGGCGGGACCTGCTGACGACAAGTGTAAGTGTAAACGTTAATTTCCAATATAGCTCTTACCAAAACCTATTTTTCATGATGAATTATGCTAGTTATCAAAACAAAATGTTATTACAAACACAATATCGTTTTACACAAATAACGAACGTAAACAATGGTTGTAAATTATTAAACGCAGAGTGACATCTCGCGATACAGAAACACACCAATTAGTCTTCCCAACTCACCTTAAGTATCTGATCTACACTTATCGCGTAACTTATTTTACTATGCTAACACGAGTAATCAAAAGTATCAAATGGCCAATGTCAGCCCTACCGATTCATTAAAAGGCCAATGTTTTTACAAAAAATGACATTGGCCCTTTTAGAACCACTATAATTGGGACATTTCTTTCAAATTTACAAAGTTTCTTAAGTGGTCTTATGTTGGGACCTTTCTTTAACTTACTGTGTCATGTATACTACACGAGCAACAACTGCATCCTTATCCCTTCACCAATGTTCAAAATTTGTTAAAATGCAATTTCCAGCCAGTGTGCAGTTTTGTGAGTATGTATTAAGACAACACGCTTAGGATCCATCGTTTGTGCAACATATAGTGTTTTCCGTTGAAGCGACATTTACAAGAAGGAGAATAATAAATAGACACAACAGCCACGTATGGCCAGACGCAAATCTCAACACTACTTTTGAACGTCACTTCCAACACATGATCAGTATTAATAACGGGGGTTAAAAAAATGTTTCATCAACTTTTCCATGAACGACAAAGCAAGATATAACAGGTATATCTTAGCTTAGCTTGTACATTTGTCAATGCTGACAGATTTAATTTCAATTTATGATTGTGTTGACATTATGGCTTTCACCGATCACCATAAACGCTGCATGTACAAAACGTATTTTCGAAACGGCGTAAGAATTGATGGGCAATAAGTTTATTCTACTCGTGCTGCGTTTCAAGAATTTCAAGAAACCTTTCCTGAAGTGATTGTTCACTTTGATCGATTTAATAGACAAGTGCATTGTCTTACATTTGTTGCATTAAAAAGGTTCCTTTAATTGAAGTTTTTTCTTTTCCGATTTGCCGATTAATAATTCAGATGATTTCAATAGTTCAATAGTACTTTGGTAGGTTCAACATATCCAGTTTTATGCATTTAGAGTAGATGTACGTGAATTTTTTCATGGTGCACTTTAATGAAAAATTTTTGAATCACGGGTTATCTGGTGTGGAATATCTTGTTAACCGATATGAAATCCCAGCATAACTAAATGGCCTGGATTATTTGCATATGATTTAAACGTTCTGCTGAAAGATATCTTCGTTAATATTTGCGGAGGCATGTGGTTTTTACAGAATGGTGCACCAGCGCATTATTGGCTTGCAGTGAGAGAACAACTCATTTCCACAACAATAGATTGGGCGCGGCAGTAAACAACCTTGGCGGCCAAGAAGTCCTGTTCTTAGTATGATTTTTTTCTACTGGATACCCTAGTGTATTCCACGGGAGCAGTTGCCACTCAAGACAAACTCTAGCAGATAATTGTTGGCGCATGCAATGACATCCGCATCCTACATTTTTGGCATTTGTGGGAATTTTGTTAATATGTGTCGCACATTATTACTGAACGAGGGAAAATTGAATGATGTTTACGTCATGTTGCTCACTCTTAGATGCCTACATTTACTCAGCTCGTGTTCACCGAATGCTGGACAAACAATGCATCCTCCCTGAATAATTCTGCCACTTATACTTATTTACAAATATTAGTCCAGTAGCAGTTTGTATAAATTACACTTGCAGTCCTTTAAAAAAACCTCTATTTATCAAATCATTTATCAAAGAAACGGTACGTTTTGGCGACCCTTTTTGACGGCAAATTGTCACAGTTCAAATTACTCAAACTCGAACGTAGGTCGTAAATTGCACGTTACGACGAAAATCAAATTTGCCCCGCACGCTTTGATTTTTTCCCTTGGTGGATCGATTATTTCACAAAATTTTGTCGAGACGACGAGCGTACATTTTAAGATTTTCTTCTATTGGGCGTTTTTGGCGTGCTTTGTGAAGTTAATGTAATGTTAAGCTAAATTGTTAAGTTAAATTGGTGTGTAAATATAAAACCGACCGCATTTGCCGTAAGTTGCTTCTTTTTCTATTTCTTTTGTTGTCTCGTGGTTGTGTTATTTTTTAATTACAACGTATGCTATAGCACGTGACTCTACTCGTGTATTACTATCGGAATAATTCCTGGGGGCTGGATGAGTTAAGAATCCTTCGCTATAAAAATGTGACGACTACCACGGTTTCGCCTACATCGAAGCTGCCAACGGCCGATGAACTCAACCAGGTGAGGGTCGTTTACGCTGCGTGCCTGCTACTTCAAGGGTGCATATCTGCTTTTTAAGCTTTGTCGTTTAGTTCTCTTAAGGGAAACCTGTTGCTACCAATCTTCTAATAGCTGTCAACTGTTATCGTTAGCAAGAACCTTCCGTATCGAAACTACATGCTAAGTTTATGGTTTAAGGAACCTATTCACTTTGCATGTGTATAAAGCTTACGTACATGTGACATTAAACGGTTTAAATCCCTAGTATATAAGCAAATTTTTATTTGGGGTAGACTCCATCCACCGACGTTCGGTTTTGTTTCTACTAGCTCCATAAGAACTTGGGCGCTTTAAATAAAGTGGGTGAAGCTAAAAGGCTTTTTGAGTTGACAGGAGCTACTCACCGTGCTAGTCCGAGTTTAAGTTTAGTTTTTAAGTTACCGTGTGTAAGTCGAGTTTCCTTAATCACCAATCTTTAATTGGTACGCTAACTTTAATTTGGAGTTTAACAAACAAAAGCGTAACTAAATTTAGACATATTTGGTTGCGAGCTTTAATCAATTTATTGTTGCTAACGCCCGTAAGTCTGGTGCGACAGAATCTTTCACTTCTCACATATTTTCTTAGTAGTTTAAGTTGTATTTGCTATATTTACATGTCTATTTGTCTCTCTGATTTGTGTTCGTTTTAGCGTATTAGACCTTAAGTAAAACCTATTGAATTTCTGTTGGTTGGTTTAATTTTTTTTATTACCCAGCAGGTGGCGCCTCGTTAGGCAGCAGTTTATTTCTTTTCAGTTTCCTCAAGGACCTCTCCAACTCAAAGACTAAGCCGGACACTGCTGCGCTAACTATTATAAATATGGGATCTTCCATAAATTTAGTGCGTTATCTCGAGCCAAATAGTATTGTTCTTTTTTTTTTCTAGGTTGTATCGTTAGAGCCGTCACTTTCTTTTTATTTTTATTTGTGAAACACAACCGTTACAAAATGTGGTATAGTTTTCGCAAATTGATCCCCTTTCGCAAAGTTTTTGCATGCAGAAATGTTTTTTTGTAATGACGATAAAATTTATGTAGATATGTATTATTTTAATTACATATTATTGTTGTTTCTTTGTTTTAGCTAAAGAAAATAGTAAATACAGAAACCAAAATTAATGAAACTCAATTATTATTAAAACTTTATAGGCTTTACTTTGAATTAAAAAATATACAAGGAAATATGCAATTAGTTAAAATGAAATTGCACGACTTTTAATATCACTTTTGTAATAAATGCCGTCTTTGTTTTAAAGGAAATTCTTCAAAAGACGACCTACTTTTAACTAGGAACTTTAATAATGGAAATCATAAAGAGTTTTATCCCACCAAGTAAAAGCAACCTAATTTTTTTTATTATACCTAACCCATATGTCACATTCATATTAAAAGTTTATCAAATATATTATCAAAGATTACATTTTTCTTTTAAAATAGCCCCCATGCTATTGCAACAAATTTGACAAAACCTTTAAAGTTATTCACGTAAATCGATCAAACATAACATGATGAAAAGAAGCACCCCTCAATTTCACCATCAGTATGCAAAGAATTTCATAAGATTAAATATAATACATTCGAATGAAATTTATTTATTTAACAACAAAATTGGTATTTTATTTAAATATCAAAGAATGTATGCAGTATTAACTGTTTTTAACTACAAATTCAATTTTTTTGCAATTAATAGTGTCTTAGAAAAATAAGAGATTCCCACAACTTCAGTTGTGACGTACTACTACAACAGAATTCCAATTTTGTTCACTTTGCCGGACGATAAATCAATACAAAACTCATGTTTGTGTGTTTTTCTAAAAGTAAACTTCTTAAAAACGGGAACGTATAAATCTTTTTTCTTAAATAATCGGCACCAAAAAAAGATCTTAATAAATCAAGAAGCGTTTAGAAATTTTTCAAATTTAAACGCAATCTGAAAAAAATATGTTTTATTTTTTCTTAAAATAAAATATTTATATTATGTTGAGATTTACCACTCTACCTGTTTCTAGAAATATAAATCAAATTTTGATTAATGCAGAAACTTTGACTGCTTTGAATGCGTTAATTTAAACTTTTATTTTTACGCAAATTGGCTAAATGCTCTTTTTTTAGATGGGTAATTAAAATTTATGCAAATTTATACTTTTCTGACAGAAAATGACTTAACGCGTTTTTAAACTTGAATATGTTTTCAACTTTTATTAGCTTTTTCTTCTAAACACTACTAATTTAAAAGTTTTATCAGAGTTTTTTATGCATTAATTTTATTAATTGTTTAACACTACACAAGTAAATAAAAAAAATATCAAGTAATCCTAGTGTATTTTAATTAATACTACAATAACTCTAATCTACTCTACTACTAACAATAAGTGTTTAAAGTGTTCCAAAGATGTAAGCGCTGATAAAGAATTTTGTTGCGATATATGTGTATGTAGATTAGTAATGCACACTACATGTAGGGGGTATGTTATCTAGAACAGAAATTTCTAATGAAAGTGTAAACTTTCATTGCCATAAATGCATAAACATAAAAAATGAAATTTACTCAAGAACGACAGTATTTATCTTCAACCCCAGCAGGAGAGGAAATAATCACAGAAGTTGCAGAACGTCAACGGCGATCGCATAATGTATTACTGTTTAACTTAAAAGAAAAAACGACGACTTTGATCAAAAGATCTTGCAGATGTTAGAGTTGAAATAAATAAAATCTCGTCTGAATCAAGCAAGACTATTATTAAAGTTTATCGCTTAGGTCGTACTAGAAATCAATCTAAACCTCAACCTTTAAAAATTATATTTAACAATAATGTCGACTCGTTAAACTGAATTCATAAATGCAAAAATATGTCGAATGGTACAATCAAACTTTGTTCTGATCAAACTAAAATTCAATTAGAACGTTATTTGTTTTACGTAAAGAACTTCAGGATAGAACTGACAATGGAGAAATAGTGTATTAAAAAACAAGTGTTACAATAACGTTGTGGATAACATACTAATTTAGAAAGACTGTCAACAAGACTGTTCTGTTGTATCAATTTCTGTTTCCAATGCTACTAATAGTATACTGTTCACTTTAAATGGCAATCAACTTACTGGTTTTAATGATTGATTTCTTAATACCATTGTATTTATATCCATTAGTGGCTAGCGTTTAGTGATTTTGTATCGAACGATCAAACTATACGACACATAGTTGGTATTACTGTTTTAGAAATATTTAAACTTACCTATTATATTTAAATTCAAACTGTGACTGAAATTCATTCGCCGTAAACAAAATGGAAGAAAATAATACACTTCAGTTGTCTTGTACTCCATCTGAATTAAAAAATGTTGCAAAAGTACAACTGAGTATTTACAACCTGAAAAGTCGAAGGAGAAATATATGAGAGAATATGAAAAGTTTACGATTTAGTGTAAAGAGAAGAAAGTCGAACATATTACTAAAAATGTATTACTGGCGTATTTTGAAATAATGAAGGAAGCTAAAAAGCCTTCTAACTAATGATCATCGTATTCTATGCTTCGATCTTGTCTTTTAATTTACAATGATACAGACATTTCAAAATTTCTGAGATTACCAGCGTTACTCAAGCGCAAATCAGCAAATTATGAACCAAAAAAATCCAGAATATTAGAATTAGTTGAGGTTAAAAGTTGATAAAAAAGATTGTCTTCAAATGCAATAATGATTTTAGGTGGTTTTTATTATGGGATATTGTGGTGCATGTTGGCAGGACGAATTGATAAAAATGACAGCACACTCATGAAATTTAAAACTTGGACACCACAATTTCTGTAAACAAAAGTTTGCACATTGTGAAGCGGGCTTAAGGGTATCATTTACAATTCTAACAGCAAGTAGTCTCAGCAAGGGTTATCTTATAGAAGGACTGTAGAGTGAATCATTACACTAAGCACGTTTTAGAAAATAGGTAATTTACGTTGCTTACTTAATTTTTTCTTTAAAGAATATATTTGAAGGTATCGCTAATTAAACACCATAGCTCGATTAATTATCGAATCAAAATTTTGTTTAGGAAATGTTTACAAAATAAAATTAGAAATAATTTTGATTTAAAAAACGTCTACAAGCAATAACTTTTAAATTAAATCAAAAACTAAACATGGTTATTTGGGTTGACTGATTATTACTTATTTTTAAATAAATCTAACCTACTAATTATTGTAAGTTATTAAAAAAAATCATTAAACTCTCTATTCATAATATTTAGTCCTTACAAAATGTATATTTTATGACGTTTCATTTTTTCTGTAGTTAATATAAAAGTGAAAATAAAAACTAAGGCAATTCTTATTGTCAACGTATATATTTAGTTTTTGACAAGAATTTATTACATAATTATAATTAAGATACCAAGTTATAGTTTAAAATTAAATGAAAACTTTTTTTTAAATAAAGGTATTACTATATAAATAAATATAAGAAATCAATAATGGGTGTGACCTCCATTATTATTGATACATTCTTGGAGGCGTCTGCTCATTGACGCTATCAAGGTATCAATATAATTAATATTAATCGTTTCCCATGCGGTATCAATGGCTGCAATTAGTGCATTACGGTTTACTGGTATAAAATTTGGCCCTTGTTGTCTTCGGATAACAGCAAGTATTCGAGCCCAAACATTTTCGATAATGTTAAAATCTGGGCTTTTGCTGGCCAGGGTAACAGCTCCAAGTTATTTTCTCGTATCCAATTGCGCACAACCCGCGAAGTATGAATAGGGGCGTTGTCCTTTAACAACAAAAATACATTATGAAAATGTTAATTCAACAGATCCCGAACTATTTTTGGAGAAAGTATAGTGAAATAAGAATACTTACTTGTTGGAAAATATAATCTTCGTCTGGATAAAACACTTCGACTGAAGGTTTCATAATAGTTTCCAAAATATCTAAATACGCAGCAGAATCAAGACGTCCATCGATAGCCCAACAAACTCCTGGACCCCGCGCGCTAACCCAACCCCACACATTCACAGAAAAATAACCACTTCGTTTTTAGGACATATGTGATTATTTTCGTAACGAGTTCCTTCCATTCTAAAAACTTTTAGTGGTCCATCGTTGCGGCTATTGAACGTTTTTCGTCGCTAAAAATCACTCGATTCCAAAATTCCAAAGGTTCGTTCACATATCGCCTTGCAAATTCCAGACGACGTCTCATATTTTCGTCACTGAGAACTTCTTTCGCAGCAGCATTATACTTCTTTATTCCCATCTCCTTTAATTTTTTGTGCAGTTATACGGCATCCGGGAAAATGTGTATCTGCTATAGCCCTGGAGTATGTAGCAAATGGTTGTTCTGTTACGTAATGAAACAACTCGAGATCTTGAGCACGTGTAGATACTTTAGGTCTACCACTTCCGATGGCTCTTTCCAAAGTGTGTTCAAGATTCCATTTTACTCGGTAATGCCCTACGGTGCTTTTTGGTATATCTAACATACGTGAAATTTCACGCACGCTACGGCCCGCCGCTAATTCCGAAACAATCCGCGCTTTCAAATCAGCACCGAGATGAGGTGGCATTTTCACAACACTTGAAATTTTAAACTAAAATGGAATTTACATTTCTTACTTTATTTATTGGTTCACACTACCCTTCTCAAACAGTAGGTAATTGTTTATTTATTACATACTTCTAATGACCAATGTAACAACCCTTAGAGCAATATGACTCAAAGGAAGTAAATTAAACAAGCAAGGATATTCTATTGTTATTGAAACTTATTCATAAAGTAAAAGCCATTTCCTTATAATGCTAATGGACAGGATTTTCTTTTAAGTATTAAGATTACAATAGAGGACTTATAAACTTTCGAAAATATCTAATTATAAATATTTACACTGCAATTGCGCTTTTTCCTTAATAATTTCTTAGCAATAACATACACGTTCTTGGTTTTAAGTTGTCATAAATTTGATATGATATAAATTTGTGTTTCTAATATTACATCACAAACTAATCTTTATTCGCCAAAAATTGTTGCTTAAGTTGTAAAGCTTCGTACACACCTGAACAACAAACCGAGCAACAAACATAACAACGAACCGAAAGTCAAACAGAACGACAAACGATCTTTTATGATTTCCACAATCCGAACAACAAACGGAACGTTTGTGCTGTTCCCATAATTATTTTCAGTAGTTTTCAGTTCATATATATTTATTATTGAGAAGAGAAAATTGCGGAAAACAAGAAGATAGTGCCAACCAAATTTTTACGCACAAAGAAGAGTAAAAATTATAATTTACTTCGTTTTTTTTTATTTTGGAAATTTCCCGCCCAAATGATGCTAATAGGGACATCATTTTTTCTTGCATTCTTAAACACTGATTAATTTAAAACATTTTTCTTCTGTCAACTCCATAATATTACCTAAAACACAACAAACCCACAAAAGGGAGGACAAAAATAAATAATTTAATTCTCCCGCATAAGTTTGTTCGCCGTTTTGTTTAGATTCGTCCAAACCTGCAAACGCATTCGCGCGCATTTTCTTTGATGTCGGAGAAAAACCGACAAGTTGCGGGAACGCCGCAAACCGTTCGTGGAACAATCAGGACTTGCGAATCTGTTCTAAAATTCGTACGTAGCACCGTCCAAATTAATGTTCCGATTGCCGTTCGGTTCGTTGTTCTGTTTGTTCCTCGGTTTGTTGTTCAGGTGTGTACGAAGCTTTACAATAAGCATATTAATATGAACTATATCTTATGAAAGGAGAGTTATGTAACTATAATTAACGACTTAACGTTACGTTAGTAGATTCCATTTACTATTTACACATACAACTGGATACAAGCAAATAACTTGGAGCTGTTACCCTGGCCAGCAAAAAGCCCAGATTTTAACATTATCGAAAATGTTTGGGCTCGAATACTTGCTGTTATCCGAAGACAACAAGGGCCAAATTTTATACCAGTAAACCGTAATGCACTAATTGCAGCCATTGATACCGCATGGGAAACGATTAATATTAATTATATTGATACCTTGATAGCGTCAATGAGCAGACGCCTCCAAGAATGTATCAATAATAATGGAGGTCACACCCATTATTGATTTCTTATATTTATTTATATAGTAATACCTTTATTTAAAAAAAAAGTTTTCATTTAATTTTAAACTATAACTTGGTATCTTAATTATAATTATGTAATAAATTCTTGTCAAAAACTAAATATATACGTTGACAATAAGAATTGCCTTAGTTTTTATTTTCACTTTTATATTAACTACAGAAAAAATGAAACGTCATAAAATATACATTTTGTAAGGACTAAATATTATGAATAGAGAGTTTAATGATTTTTTTACAATAATTAGTAGGTTAGATTTATTTAAAAATAAGTAATAATCAGTCAACCCAAATAACCATGTTTAGTTTTTTGATTTAATTTAAAAGTTATTGCTTGTAGACGTTTTTTAAATCAAAATTATTTCTAATTTTATTTTGTAAACATTTCCTAAACAAAATTTTGATTCGATAATTAATCGAGCTATGGTGTTTAATTAGCGATACCTTCAAATATATTCTTTAAAGAAAAAATTAAGTAAGCAACGTAAATTACCTATTTTCTAAAACGTGCTTAGTGTAATGATTCATTCTACAGTCCTTCTATAAGATAACCCCTGCTGAGACTACCTGCTGTTAGAATTGTAAATGATACCCTTAAGCCCGCTTCACAATGTGCAAACTTTTGTTTACAGAAATTGTGGTGTCCAAGTTTTAAATTTCATGAGTGTACCTGACGTGGAAATTAAAGCGGACTGTGTTCTTGTACGTGTTCTTAAAACTAAAACCAACATTACACGAATGTTTTATGTGACTGAGGAATCGTGGATTAATTACACCAAACATATGCCCAAATATGACCAAAATCTGTTAATCAACAACGATTCTTCTTGACTTATTGGATTGGAAAGTGTATCACAACACCGATTGGTATAAATGAATTCGGTGAAGCACTTAAAATAATTGATGGGTATTTAAAATTGCTTACAGGACACTGTCTTTTGTCGATTTTCGGCTACTAACCTAGCAAATAAAGGGGGCTAATTATTGACAATAAAAAAGTATGGAGGATGGAGATCGTCAACAGTGGCAGAGGGATACGTTGATGGTTCTTTAAAATGCAGATTAGAAGGAACAAGTGTTATCTGGGTCTAACGATGTTTTAACTTCAAGTACTGCAACAAAAGTTATTAGAAGTACAATCGATACAGAGAATTGTTGTGACGGTAGTACCCAAAGTATTAACGATCCCGTTCCAGGAATATCAATATCTGCTACAAATAATGCAGTTGTTAATACAAAAGTGTACAATAACTGCACCATACAAATCAGTAGTTGGCAATAATAACTACAATAGTTAGAAGTTTTACAATACAGAATAAAATATTTTTCAATTAAGTATTCATTTTTACATTTTTTTCCCATTTATAACTAGATAGTTTCCTCTAGTATGTTAATTTTGTGCATTTTTTCTTCTGGTACTTCGTTAGGTTTTTGATAGTTATATTAAACTTTATAGGTTAACTATAACCGGTTAAACAAACAACAAAAACAAATGTTACTAAAACTCATTGCGTGCTACAAAGTAGTGATTATCGTACCGAAATAAAAAAAAGATATTACTATTCGCTACATTCAAGGTGTTTCAAAAATCATTTAATTAAAAAAACTGAACTATTCGTCTGTTTGTCATTCGATATGCTGAATTTATTTGCCAAAAGAAATTTTCGGATATCTCAATTACAAAGATTTTTCACATTTGATGCAAACTCTTTGCCGTGCACTGTATGTAATTCTATCAATAAAATATTAAATCTCATTTTCTCGAATTTAAATATCATCGTTTCTCATTCAGTTAATCCGTTAATAGTAGAAGACTTACAGCATCCTGCACTTCAACTCGAACTTCATAGAATATCTCATAAACCGAAAATTTTTAAAACTAATAGAAAAACAGTTTCTTGCAATTTTAAAAAAGCTGATTTATCGCTATTATATTGTCTTCTAAATAACATAGATTAGACCCGACTATATTAATACAGCAACGTCGATTATGCCTGCGATTACTTTTATTCAATTATCTATTCTATTTTAGATTAAACTGTCTCGCAAATTTCCATCAAATCTGTATTACTCTACAAAATTTCGAAATCTTTGCTTTATTTGTAAATCAGAAAACAAAAAGCCTACCAAGACTTTCTAACCGAAGCAGAATTCACTATTTCGAGAAATCCAACAAATGTTTGAAAAATCATAATCCTAAAAAGGTTCTCCCAGCATTCCTCCAGTCATAAATTCAAACGGTGCATAAATTAACGGGTCGAGAAATGTCGTCCAACCGTTTGCAAAATTTTTCTTTAAAGTTTATCGATCATCTAATATCTGTAATGATCTTGAGGTTTATTATCTTAACCTTCCGTGCATTAACATCAAAGAAATATCAACTGACTATTGAAATAGCTGCAAAACGTTTAAAAAGCTTTCTTTCTTTGGGCCCTGAACTTATTCCTAATTTTATTATCAAAGACTGTATAGTAACATTTGTAAATCCCCTATCCTTTATTTTTAATTTATAAATAAAATCCTCTAGTTTTCCCAACGTCTGGAAACTTACTCGTGTTTGTCCAATATTCAAAACTGGTAATCGTCAAGATATCAAAAACTTTTAGCGCATTTGCAAAAATCTTTAAAATTTGTATACAAAACCAAATTTTTCTATTATTATCTAATTTAATTTCGCCTAAGAAAAATGGGTTCTTTAAACGCAGATCAGTCGTCATAAATCCCACTGAACTTTCAAATTATCTACCAGTTTCACTGAACACAAAAATATACAATTTGACGTCTTATATACCGATTTTTCAAAGGCGTTTGGGGACATAGATCTTGTATTTTTAACCTATATCCGGTGTGCCACAAGGTTCCAATCTAGGACCTTTATCATTTAACATATTTATAAACGACCAAAATAAATTTTCCAGGAATTCAACATACAATTTATAAACGACATTGTGTCTTTCATTGATGTAGAACACCTTTTATTCGCTGATGATGTGAAGATTTAGACTTCTGTTGATGACTGTATAAAACTGCAAAATAACTTAAATAATGTTCTAAACTGGTGTAATTAAAATCAAATGCCAAGTTCTATTTTTTAGCCGCCAAAAACTTTTAACATATTATGATTATTCCTTAAATGTTTTAAAAACAAATGTGATTTAAAAAAAACTATTTGAAGAAGGTTCCAATACAGAGCAGAAAAAAAAATGTCCTATAACTAAAGGTTTAGAAAACGACCGAGTAGTTTACAATTGGTTTTGTAAAGCTAGGAATAAAAATATTCCTATATCTAGACCTTTAATGAAAGAGAAAGAAGTGGAAGTTGCGGAAAATTTAAAAATGACGGATTTTAAAGCTGCAAATGGGTGGTTTGAGAAATTTTGTCAAAGACATAACATAACCTTTAAAACAATTGCGGAGAGCCTTTGATATTAACCTGGACACTGTTGAAGCTTGGAAAGCAAAGTTGTCAGTAATATTGAAGGAGTATTCACCTAAAAATGTGTACAGGGTGGGCAAATTTCGACGTTTGTATAGGGTATCTTGATAACCATAGGAGATACGGAAAATGGATGTATTGTCGGTGTCTCGATCTGTTTTTTCGAGATAAACTCATTAGTGAAAACTAGAATCAACTATCGTTTTTTGTTTTGGAGTTACAGCCAAAAGATAGATTTTTCTATATTTTGAATAGTATCCTACTTGTTTATTAAGTTAGAAAAAAAACTAGTAATACCTTCTTTAGACATTTTTTTGAGAGGAATTGAATGGCGTTGAGAGATTTTAAATATCTATATTTGTTTACGAGTTATGAAACAATTTTTTTTTCTTTAATAGAAACCATAGATGGCTGTGATTTATTTTTAAAAAACGATAAATGTAGTGCTAAAAAGTTGCACACCGCGCAGCTGACACAGTCAGCTACCTATCTAATCAAGATACCACGGATACATTGTGTTCAAATTGTGTTTAAATCAAAAGGTCTTTTTATTGCGGCACTACAATGCCATTGTTTTTTTTTTCCAATTGATTTCGAATTAGGCTGATAAAGTTTGAAAAACACGGCCTTTTATCTCTTGTGGATATTTTTTTATTGTTTAACATACAACGCGTCTTCTGCTATCTGAACCCAAACAAAACGTACACTGAACGGTAAGAAAAATTAAGCGTGGTCAGATGTTTATATCGAAAAATTCAAATAAACAAAATTTATTACGTTTTGTTAAAATCAAAACTAAAAGGGCAATTAGTACAATTATTTATTGTTATCGGAAAAGAAGCTTTGTCTAGAATCATTTCCATGTAAAAACGATCACAATTTGATAAAAATTAAACTGTTAACTTCTTCAAAAAACTTAATAATGTGTTGCTCCACCACGGTGTCTTGTGCACTTATTAACACGTCTGGGCATACTTCTAATGAGGTGATCGATTTCTTCTTAAGGTATCTCATCCCATGGTATCTGTAACTGATGCTGCAAAGCCGCTAGCGTTTGTACAGGGTGGGGTAAATTGAGTAATCTTCTTCCCATAATATCCCAGACGTGCTCGATCGGCGAAAGATCGGGAGATTTTAGTAGCCAAGACAACAAAGCAATTTGATTGGCCTCAAAATGAGCCAAGAAAACCGTAGCAACATGAGGTCGTGCGTTGTCTTGTTGGAATGTGCTGTTGAGGATGGTCTGAACATAAGGTACAATATGGGGGTCTACGGCTTCCTAGATGTAGCGCGCAGCGGTCATGTTACCTCTAATGAAGACCAAAGGTGACCTACTTCCAATAGCAATAGCTCCACATACCATAACTCCAACTGTGTGGTGCACATGCCTATTCACAGAAAATTGGGGATTTTGTCTTTCACCGCGCCGTCTTCTCACCCTTGCACGACCTTCATGCATACCCAAACAGAATCTGGATTCATCACTAAAGACAATTGAGTTCCATTCTTGGTCCCAATTTGCCCGTTCTCTACACCACGCTAGACGATAACGTCGATGTTCTGGAGTCAGTGGTAGCACAAAAAGGGGACGGTATGAAAAGAGCCGAGAACCTTTAGGTTCGTATCCCAATCGGTCTTCCATGATCTTCAAACCACTGGTCCGCAATCACCCGTGTAGAAGAGAAGCGGTCCCGTAAAGCCAATAGTCTAAGACGGCAATCTTCGCGTTCTGTGGTTCTTCGACGACGTCCTGTACCTCTCGCTCTTCGTGTACGGTTCTCTTGGTTTCATGCCCGAACACAGACTGCCACAGTGTTTAAACTCCGTTGCGTTCTAGCGGCTATATCTCTCATAGACAAACCAGTCTCACGCAATCCCACAATTCTACTCCTATCAAACTCGCTTAATTGCCGAAAATTATGGCGTCTTTGCACTGGAGGCATTGTGATTAAATTAAAGAAGCTCTTTGAAATGCAATTTAAATCGCTTAAATGACAACTGTACTTACAAATGCTTAATTCATTGTTTTAGGGCTACTTAATCGTAAGTGTTTTTGAATGAGGTTAACAAAACAACCGCTAGGGCAATATGGCTGAAAAACTGATCGTTTTTTATCTTAATATAAACAAATATATTCCCAAAAAAAATTTACAAAATATGTATTATTACTGGTTGTTCTTCTTTCTATGTCATTTAGTATATTATTATAGGTTGGGGATCGATTAACAGTATCGAAACGGTATAATAGACTCAAAAAGTTAATTAACCACTTGAACATTGTAAGAATATAAATGAGCGCCTTTCTTTAGATATAGAAAGTTGTTATAGAAGTTCCAATATATCGTAACAACTGACGTAAAGTGCTATATAGTGCTACTGGTGTTCTCTTGGTAGGAAACACCGATCCATTCACACTATAACTATTTGTGTATTAAGAGCGGAAACTGTAATTTTGTCACTTTAAAGTGGCAAAGTGACTTTGCGGTCTTTGCGTTGTCAAATGCAAGCGCAACTTTCTATATTGGTTGTAGAAAAAAATGGAATGTGCTTTATTATGCTGTCATGAACTTTATTTTGTTTCAATGAACCATTCGATTGCTTGTGGTGAAATTTTATTTTCAGAAACTTTACATCTTTAGATGGGCAATGCTTTAGTCACCTGTACCCTTATTCTTGAATTGTGGGGAATTATTTTCTCATGAGAAAGACGAAAATTCTCTTGAAAACATAAAGTTGGTATTCTTGAAAAATTTTCACCTCTCTTTCCTTTAACATTGTCAGAAATTATTTTCTATTGGCTGTATATAAAGTTTACCTATTTTATTATTAATTCATAAGACATTCATAATGGATCTCGACGAAATCTACGTGGTTCATGTACTGATTCAAGGTTTGGAAGATGCAGAAGGGCAAGCTGGTTAACGCTAAGTGCTACAAATGGAATACCCTTTTACTTTGCAGAAAAAATTTCAGTATGCGATGTTTTGTATGACACGGGAATTAACATTTTGTGGGTAGATGCCACCGGGCTTAAATGTGAAGCGTTTTTACAGATGTTTTCAGCCGTTAGTGTGAGTTACACCTAAGAACGTGGAAATTTTCCACCACTAACCACTGTTTCCACTTTGTATATTTTTGATGTATTTTTTTTTTAATAAAGCAGTACATGTTTAAAAAGAACTCAAAGCGAAGAGTACTTATTTGTTATTTACTAACATACATAACAAGTAAAGATCTTACAGATCGTGCAAAATTTTTTTCCAAAACTTATTGACAGTCATCTGATTTGTGCAGTCAATTGACAGTGTAACAACAAAAATTAAAATGACAAGTGATACTTACATCTACTTTGATTGGTTAAAAGCAACGTGCAACATGCGGCAACAGGGTATAATTTCTCCCATGAAATTCAAACTCGACTCATATTCACTTGCATTCAAGTATACGGGTTTTCTGAACTATAGTACATAAACTGTAAGAAGTCCGTTTTCAGATTAGCGCATATATTCTGCTAATACGTACGAATATACTTTGGTCTTTGTTACACGTATTGTATAAAGAAGACAAAAGATAAATAGAATGTTTGTTAGCGCTGCGGGCGGTGAACTAACACATACATCCTACGTTGAAATGGATTTTCCATTTAAGTACCTGTATTAGAAGAAGACGGCATTATAAAGCGGCACGTTGCACCTACTTACAAATATCGACCACAAGTTATGATGATCCAGTGGTACTACAAATTTTATTTTTATTTTTCTCAAATCGTACCACAGGTAAGTAACCTGTATATCTATTTTTTAAACAAACGAATTAAAGAAAGAATCATTTATTTAAAAATATGAATAAAGCTATTGTTACAGCAAACATTAAAATAATTATAATGATATAAACATTAAACTTACTGAAGTATCCTACGTACACAATTAACAATAGATTAGGTACACTCAATAAAAGAAAAATGAGACAGTTGGGTCGGCAAAATTAAATGAGCATATCTACTTTAAGGATTAGTTTTACCTGACCATATCCATATTGTTTACAATTCAACAACGAACATTTGTCAATATGAACGTTTATTCTTTGCTGATTCATTCACATATCCTAAAGGCTTGTTTGCAATTTCAATAAATTTAGATAATACGATTTTTAGAATTGTTTTGTTTAAATTGCCGTCGTATGACATTTATAAATCCGTTACTCTTATTACTAAACAATTTGTTAATGTTTATTCATTTAATGACAATTAATGATTAATTTCTACTAAATCCCATCAATATGCCAGGTGGTTAACTGAATACCAAATATAAATAATTAACATTGAATATATTTTTTTAATTCCTGCTTCTTATCGCATTAAAAAAGAGTGAAAGACAGAAATTGTATTATAAGTAACATTTACTTGTTTTCTCTTGAAGTTATTCTAAGCCGTTGTAATAAATACAGCGTTGATTACTTGCCCCAAAATTATATATAAATAGTAAATAGTAATGTAAAATTAAGAACTGCATTAATGGTTGCAATTTTGGCGGATGTTTTAGTTATTATAATTAATAGTCGTTAAAAGTTAATCCTATGTTTTCTAGTTTTGGTAGACAATACAATTTTTGGAATTGTTTAATTTAAATTGCCGTCGTAAATGACATTTATAACTCCGTTACTCTTATTACTAAACTATTTTTTCTATTATTATTAATTTATATTTATGCGATAAAGAAAGTGAAAAACGTAATAAGGGGTATGACTTTGTTTCTGATTATACTCTTCACGTAATTGTCCCCAGGCATTCAAGCATTGCAGAGTATTGTTCAATTTTTTGGAACAGTGGTAAAAAAAAAAAACAGCAGTTTTTTAAATACCTACTAAAAAAATTCATGTCAATGCAAATATTTTATGATCTGCAAAGAATATCGAACAGTTTGAATGCCCAATTTTCATAAGAACGAATTAAAAACAACATTTTTTATTCGACAGGACGTTCTAAAACGCTAAAGTCGTTTAGAATCCTTAAAATTAGTTTGACGTTTTGTTTGACATTTTATTGAATACTAAAATATCCCGTTGACACAGGAGAAAAATTTTAAATTGTGACGTTAGAGAACTACAAACAAAATTTATACATAATAATATGATCTTCAAAAATATTTTATACAAATATCAGATAAAGACTTTTTGAAAGAAAGAAAAATTATAGGAGACTTTTTTAGAACTTTAATGGCCGGTTGCATCGACACAAATTAAATTTAACCTAAGTTAAAAACTTGGATACAATTGTTAAAACCATAGCAACGATTGTTCTACAAAAATGTTCTACAATAGTGTTTAAATAATTTCAAACTACTGAACAATGTTACTTTGATGTTTCAATAAAGAAAACAATCAACTTTATTTTTAAGCATAGTCTTTATAATTATATTCACACAGCCGCCATTGTTCGAAACTGGGTACGGGAGAGCAATTTACGTGTGTTGCCCTGGCCAGCTAAAAGTCCAGATTTCAACATAATAGAAAATGTTTGGGGACGAATGGTGAATACAATTCAAGAACAGCAAGGAATAAACTTTGTCCCACAAAATAGAAACGAATTAACAGCAGCGATTGAAAATGCCTGGGGGACAATTGATGTGGATTATTTAAATCGTCTTGTAACATCAATACCCACTCGTTTGCAAGAATGTATCCAAAACCAAGGAGGCCACACCCATTATTAGTTTATCTCCTTCTTCATCTTCTCTACTTTTCTTATTATTTATTTACTGACTGTATATACTATATATAATTGTAAAGACTATGCTTAAAAATAGAATTGATTGTTTTCTTTATTGAAACATCAAAGTAACATTGTTCAGTAGTTTAAAATTATTTCACTCGCGTTTTGAAAAGACACTCGTGCTAAAAAACGCCCAATTTACACAAGAACTCATTCAAAAACTACTATTGTCAGACTGTTCGATATTCTTTGCAGATCATAAAATATTTGCATTGACATGAATTTTTTTACAAGTAATACCTAGTTATGTTATCAGATAAATAAGAATATAAACAGAAATTACAGGGGATACAAAATCAGAAAAATTATGTTGCCATATTTAATCCGTTTTCGAATGAGTATGCCCTAATTTGAATAGAAAATGTTGATTTACATGTATTTGTAAGTCAACACAGAAAAACAATTCCTTAATTTAGAAATATTTTTTTTTAATTTTCAGTAATAATAAATAGATATAAAACTAGATTATTTGCTAATGTCTCACATTTTTTAATGATGATTGTTTAATATTGTCTTATGTTGTATTTAAAAACTGCTGTTTTTATTTTTTTACCACTGTTCCAAAAATTGAACAATACTCTGCAATGCTTGAATGCCTGGGGGACAATTACGTGAAGAGTATAATCAGAAACAAGGTCATACCCATTATTACGTTTTTCACTTTCTTTATCGCATAAATATAAATTAATAATAATAGAAAAAATTGTTTAGTAATAAGAGTAACGGATTTATAAATGTCATACGACGGCAATTTAAACAAAACAATTCTAAAAATCGTATTATCTAAATTTATTGGCATTGCAAACAAGCCTTTAGGATATGTGAATGAATCATCAAAGAATAAACGTTCATATTGACAAATGTTCGTTGTTGAATTGTAAACAATATGGATATGGTCAGGTAAAACTAATCCTTAAAGTAGATATGCTCATTTAATTTTGCCGACCCAACTGTCTCATTTTTTCTTTTATTTAGTGTACCTATTAGATATGTTATTCCAGTATAACTTTCTCTATTAGTTAATTACGTGTATTTAGTAGGTAATTATAAATAATATAAATCTAACAAGGGGAGAAATTTGGTTTATCATTACTACAGTAAACATTTAAGTGAAGTGATTTTATATTTTCTCCTGAAAATTTTTCATTCTCATGTTGTCAAGAATAGAGGTCCTGTTGTTATAACTCCAAATATCTAGGTGAAACGTTTCTTGTATTAGAGCCTGAAATCTAATTTTAATTTTATAAGCAACATTTGATACCTAATCAAATTAAAGAACACGGATTCTACAAACATGACCATAAAGTTACGGTTCGTTAAACAATAGATAAGCAATGTTCAGTATTATTACAGTAATGTACACGCCGTAAGTAGATTGTAGTGAAATATAAAGTTCGCACTTTGTTTTAATCGAGGGTCTAAAATATACGTTTACGGATTACATTTTCACCAAACTTTCGATTTGCATTAGATCCTGAGTGGTTGTTTATTAAAATAAAATTCGTTACTGTACAAAAAAATTGTAAATAGAAAATCTACGTATCAGACGATTAAGCAAAAAAATAAAAAACATAGAACCATTAAAATAACGTAAACTTTTTTATTTGTGTTTATTTAACCGTCTTTATTCTGGAAACTTATTTTTGAGTATTGAGAAACTATTTCCTTTGTATATAATGCCTACTTCTTGTCAATTTTGTCGTTGTTCGAGTATCGTTAATATTTTAGATCTAACAAACACGAAAATCAAAGAGGTTCTCCACCTTTTTTTTCTGTTCATTTTTTATGGAAGTTAGTCAATGAGAACACATCAACACTCCAAGACAATTAATAAATAAATTAATTACGTCACAAATTAATGGGTTTTACACTTCTTGTGTAAATTATTCTCGTCAAGAAAACTTTATTATCTCTTGACACACACTTTGGTACATTTCATTACTTGTCAAAGTAATACTAAACAATTATTTTACTGTTTCGGCGTCGCCTGTCCTAGTAATTTAAAACGGGATTTAAAATAACTGTTATCTTTTTCACTCTAAACGTGTATCGCTAAGTCTACGCGACTTTAACACTAATCATGTTTATCCGATCAATTTATCATTGTAACAAAATATTTTATTTTCAAATTTTTTTGGCATACTTTAGATTCAAGTATTACTTTATCTATTTTTTAAAATGGTTTTAAAACTATACACACACATTCAATTAGATCTTCCGCAAACGACGACATCCGACAGACGATTATTAATTTGCAATTTCTTTGAACGCGGTTTTATCTGCTTATACCGAACGTTTTTGTAAACAAAACTTTACACACCGATTTTAGGACTTTAAAATGAAAATCCTGAAAAACGTTCGGACCGTCGATTTCTGATTCGAGGGGGGGTCAACTTGTCTGCTTTCTTAACCCCTACCAGGGGGAAGCACATGCTCTTGATTTTAAATAAGGATGAGGGGTGTTGCTATACGTTATTATGAAAATCTCAACGAATACTGTCGGACTTTCTAATTTTGCGTCCAAATTTTAATTGATAACGAAATGAGAGATAAAATACTGGATGAGGTAATGGTGGAAAAAAATACCTATTGGTATCATCACTCAGTCTCTAAAGTCCATTGTTGAACATAGGTTTCCCTAATATGTCTCCAATTTTTCCTATTCTGAGCAACTGTAATCTAGTTTGTCAACATTCTCTTAAGGTCGTCGGTCCATCTAGTCGGTGGTCTCCCTTTACTTCGTTTCTTAACTCTCAGTCGTTATTCGACGATAATAATTTTGTTCTTTAATGCTTCTCAATCTTGTCAAACGCCCTTTCCATCTCCATTTTTTCTTTGTATTGCTCGTTATAACGTCTTCAACACC
The DNA here is from genome assembly GCA_030710515.1 of Abscondita cerata. Lineage (NCBI taxonomy): Eukaryota > Metazoa > Arthropoda > Insecta > Coleoptera > Lampyridae > Abscondita > Abscondita cerata. The sequence goes on from JALBCR010000401.1 coordinate 135,012, forward strand.
CGTTCTTCTCCGGATTTTCTCATTTCTCAGCGTTAGTCTAAGCAAAGATCTCTCTATTTTGCTCTGTGTGACTAGTAATTTTTTCGCTGTCGCTTTGGTTATAAGAGTTATTGTTTCTGCTACATATGTTAGAACTCTGCCATATTCAATGCGTGCTGTAGTATCGTAATAAATATTTTTGGATATAAAGTGTCTCTTTGTCTAATTCCTCTTAAAATATTTATTTTGCTGATGGTTTTATAGAGTTGTACAGTTGTTGTGGCAATTTTGTATATTTGGTGAAAGGTGTTGGTCAATTCTGCATTCTTGTAGGATGGCAGCATGCTTTTTGGAAACCGATTGTCTATAATATTCAATTGTTTTCTCGATCAAAAGTTTAATATATTGTAGGTGGTCGTTCGTTGCGTAACCTGAATAAAATCTGGCTTGGTAAAAGTCTATAGATGGTTTATAGTATAGTTTCTAGATGGTTGAAAAAGCTGGTAGGTCTATAGTTTTTTAACTTTGTTTCATCTCCTTTCTTGTAGAGAAGTATCATTATTGATTTGTTCCACCTAGTAGCTATATTTTGGTTTTGTAGGCACAAGTTGAACAATTTTTTCATTTCTATTAGTATGTGGCTTTCCAGTTTTATGACTTCTGTGACAATTCCGTCTTCCCCATGGCCTTTATTGTTTTTCATTTCCTTAAGAGCGATGTACATCTCTGCTTTGGTGATATCAGGGATCCTACGTTCATGACTACTGAGTATTGTTCTTGGTCTAGGTTAAATTGATTTCTATATAAGATGCCACAAAACTCTTCTACGGACATCTCTTCTCTGTTCGTTATTTGCTCTCCCTTTTTATTTCTTAGTTTATGAATTTTCTTTTTTCCATTTGTCAGTTTCCTTCAAAGCTTTGTGCTTACGTATGTTCTTTCTAAAGGCTTTCAATATTTTCTTGTTGATGGAATTTATTGTTTAATGGTCTACATTTTTTCCTCTTAAAAATCTTTTTCTTTCTTCTATTTTTATTTTTATTTTTCTGCTAATTTTCTCTTCTTTCTTGTTTCTCGGACATCTTTTCTATTACTTTTGTTATGTTAGTTATGAGGTCGTGCAGGATCTCTATTTTATTTGTCGTTGGTATATTTTTTAAAGTCTCACTGATGTATTTTACAAATTCTTTTTCATTTCTAGCTGCGTCCAAGTTCTGTGCATTTTATTCCGCCTTTGGTTGATGTATACTTCTATGGTTGCCCTTACTATTCTGTGGCCACTTTTCGTTGTAAATCTATTTAATACCGTCATATCTTTGAATATGCGTTTTGGCCTGAGATGAGGTAATCAATCTCAGTAAAAACTAAGGCTTTATCGACAAGAGTTTTATGCATTCTAAGTTATTGCTTAGATAACGATTTGCATTTTAACATTCAATTGTCGTTACAGTTATCTGTTGGCATTACTTAGTTTTTCTATTTATATGTGTCCCTTATTACACGAGATGCCGTTAGACACACGTTTCACTTTTGTAACTAATTTCGTTAAACGTTTTTCTATCTGGACTCCTCCATGTCCATATTTTGTGGAGTTTCATGTTAAAGGTTCATTAAGTATAAATTTTTTTTCTAGTTCAACGTTTTGCGCACAAACAAAAATTAGTACAGTTACGGCATTTATAACCGTGTTAGTAAATTTCTACAGGCATGGAGTATGGAATTATTGAGTTTTTATGTTTTTCGATACTCGTATTCAAAGTTTTATCAGTTCTTTTTAGAACTATTTCAACCAGTACTTTTAACTTAACTGCACCAACAATTTTTATATTTTTCAAATCAATTCAATTTTATCTACGCCACTGAAATGAATATCACTTCCCGTATTTTTGTTTGTGACGTACATGTAGTTCTTACAGCGCGGGGTCTCTAGGTAGTTCAATAGCATATGTCTCGGGTATTTCTGCCACTATAAAATTTTATTAATTTCCTAATGAGTCATTTTTATTTTTATTTTGGCGTTAAGGTCTCCAAATATAATGGTAAAGTGTGTCGGGTTTTGTTTAAATGTTTTGGTGAAGTTGTCATAAAACATCTCTACTTCGTCTTTGTTGTAATTCGAAGTCGGTGCATAAACCTGAATAATTTTTAATTTAATTTATATACAGTATTACAGTTTCAAAGCTTGAAATCTTGGTCTAACATCTTAGGGGTTTTGGCTTCAAAATGTCGCGCTAGCCATGCGCGTTGGTAAGTTTTAGGGTATAGAATACGGCAAAAGAATATTGGTTGGAATTAAGGTTGGGACACGACTCTCCTTTAGTACTGGGAGATGGAAGCAAATCGAGGCTTGCGTGGGTATCGGTCTGGATAAAAACGTCAGCTTTTTTTGGCTTTAGTAACTAAACCATACTTTAGAAACCTGTCTGTAAAAAAGCTGACGTACAATTTCAAAAAATATATTGCATCTAATATTGTATGAGCCCAAATCTAACGGTTAATTTTTTTTGGGCCTCATGTCGCGAACCTGCACGTTTCATAGCATTCTACACCTAAGATCTAAAAAACTGACATACAAGTTTCCCGACACATTATGTCACGGGTCCACGGACATTAATAATTTGTCGGTTTGTTTCAATTCTTTCTATTATTAAAGATAGTAATAATCTTTAAATCAACTATTTTAGTTCTGCTTGCTTGACTTTCAATATTACATATTTACCAGATAAAAGATTAATTCTAATTAATAATGGTGAAATGGATCTTGATTATAATTGCTTTAAATATTTCATATATTTAACATGGTTTCATTTGTTAATATCTCAATATTGTGTTTTGTTTTCTATGTTTACAAAAGATTTCTTATAACAGCATTGCTAATCATACACTTATCTTCTCTGTTGAATATCTTTCTTTATTCATTGATTTAGAATTTACAATTTTTATAATATTAAAAATAAACTAAACTTCCATATTCACGCTTCTTACAATATTTTTACCTTTTAACATTCTTATAAGCCATAGATAACCGACAATATTGAGTTATTGATAAAATTGCAAAATAGAGCATATTCAAAATAAAACTTTACTGAAAATAAAAAAGAACATAACTTTTTTTTGTGTAACTGATACGCTTTGAGACAATGTTAAAACAATTACTGTAACGTGAAGTCATAATTCAGTTATTATTAGTTCAAAAAATAGTTTAAACAAAATTTGTGTGTAATATGTGACAGTTAAGAATCTACGTGGTCGACGTGTGGTTCAATTGGTATTTGAAAACCTTTTTCCGATTAAAAGAAATACAACTCAAAGCGCTAGCGATATCTTAATACACTCTAGTATGAGTTTAACCCAAGAATATGTATGGAAATACGTAACGACTTTTTATACTAAAGCCACTATGTGAAGGTAAATTTTTAACGGGCAAAAAATAAAAAATTATAATTTATTGTCTTAATAATTAATTAAAAAAATATCACAAGCTAGAATAATAGCTTTGCTGAACTATTTCTACGATAATATATAGAGTGGGCCAATGCCGGCGAATCAGAGCCAATTGCAGCACAACGATAATTAAAAAAAAACTCAATTTTATTTTTGATAAAATCTTTTAATTTTTAAATTTTATTATGAAATTGTTACTGCAATATCTTTTTTTTTTAAATAACAATATCCGCGAAATCATATGAAGGCCGCTTAGGGTTCATGTACGGTTGTTGTAATCAAGGAGCCAAAGGAAACTAGCAACATGTGGGGTTTTTTGAAAAACATTTTTTGTCGTCTATCCGATTTTGTACAAAAAACTGTGAGTTGCCATTTAAAAAGTTTGATGTGACGTCATTTCCGTTAAAACCAGAGGTAATACTGGAATGCTGACAAGCTAAAAAGATGTTCCACTCAGAAATAAAATTGACGGGTTTGAGTTTTTTTTTTGGTAAATATACAGCAAAGGGGAGTCACCTCCGATCGCCTTCTAAATAGGTGCGTTGGACGCGGCTTCCGATGCGGAACAACTTTTCCCTCTGACATAATTGGGGGTCACGTCGGTAAAAAAAGATATTCACCATTAAAGATGTGTTGCTGTATATTTACCCCGATCGCACCTCCCAACCGACACCGTTTACCTCAATCCACATGCAAACATGTAATTTTTTTAAGAAGAAAATTGTAATAACTGTAACCTACCAACCAACACCGTTCACCCCCGTTCATACAGCAAAGGGGACCCACCTCCGATGACCTTAAATTTTACATATATTGTCAAGGACACCCTCCCGAGCAACTTGCAAGTAATTTTACTCGGGGGTCATTGTTTGTTAAAAAGTTATTAACGAATAAAGTTAATGTATTAGTTAAGGTCTACTACGCTCTCTAAACGTAGAATATAAATGAAGTAAGAATAAGAGAGATAGAGTAAGTGTTCTCATAATAGAAGACGTCTCGAATGTACACGGTGTGGTACAGTTGAGATTCCATTGTACGGCTGTTATCACCACCTTCATTTGTTAATAACTTTTTAAGAAACAATGACCCCCGAGTAAAATTACTTGCAAGTTACTCGGGAGGGTGTCCTTGACAATATGACAAAGACGTCGAATGTACAAATGTGAATATCTTTTTTACCGACGTGACCCCCAATTATGTCAGAGGGAAAAGTTGTTCCGCATCGGAAGCCGCGTCCAACGCACCTATTTAGAAGGCGATCGGAGGTGGGTCCCCTTTGCTGTATATTTACCTTTTTTTTTTTAATTATCGATGTGGCTGCAATTGGCCCTGTTTCGTCGGTGTTGGTAACCCTATAGAGGCAATCTATGGTAAGCGTGGAAATTTTGCGCAGGTGAAATGTAGCAGTTTATAGAATTTCAAGGCAATAGTACAATCCGGGCAGAAGTAGGAATTATTAGCAAATAATACGAATTTGAGGAATACATTATAATTACCTAGAATTTATTACTTTTCTGGTTAGTGGGTACACAATATAACAAAAACTCGAGCACATTATTAATAAATTATGATTTAACAATAATAATAATTAGGTAAGTATAAACAAATAATAAAATAAATACAGAACGATCTTTTATTTTGGATTTGAATACCTAAACTATAATATCTTACGTCAAAGTGTATATTAACTTTGAACTAATAAAAAATAAAAATATTTAATAAACCCAATTAATTTGCGGCAATTCAGGGTAATGACGACGCAGTATTAGAATTGTTATCTGAGCTGCAACAATGCAAGTAAAAATGTTCAACTAATACTCATTTACCCGGTTGCGTAAAGCATAGATTAACAATTTGTTAGCCAATCAGAGTCAGATTTAAATATTAACCAATCAAAAGGACATTTACTTAACAACAGACTTAATTATCGTTTGTACAACCAAGTTCTTGTGTTCTAAATTAGTCATTGTTAAAAGAAAATTTTACATTCCAATGATATGAATTTTCAGCCGGAAATGTAGTTATTAAATTAAAATTAGAAAGATAAAATTTTATATTTCACATTATAAACGACGGTGACTGAAAACTATAACTATTTTTATAATTTTAGTTTTAATTTATTTATTATTAGATAAGTTTAATATTTAATTGTCATTGTTGTAATGCACCTTACGAATTTACCATCTTTTAGGCATAATTGTGCTAATAAGAATTAGCGAAACGACGCCATTATAATATTAAAAATTAAATTGAACAAATTAATGTGAAGCAATATTTTAAACGATCTCTGCGATACGCTGATCTCTTTATACCGCCAGTGCTTGATGCTGCAATAACCAATAGTTTCAAAATAATTTTATCTTTGAGTGTACCACCTTATCTGCGCAACGTTCGACTTTTTCCACGGTTACGATGTGTTGCGTGTACATACAGTATAATTATAAAGGTTTAGAGGGAGACATAAATAAATTTTTTAAAGTTAATAAAAGACACAAACGATAACATACAAAACAACACATCGTACGTCTATTTAGATAACAGCGTTGCCTGACACGTATTAAGTGCTGGTAACGCAATACCCAAATAATAACCTTATCCGCGTGTTTTGTATGATCTTTAATTAATTCTTGTTTGCATTACATCCGCGACAAACACGGGATGCTAATTGTCTTTAATTGAGTTGTAACACGAATTAATAAACCATTAAATTTTACTTAGCTGTTAGGTCGCAGTTGTAGAATTTGGCTAGCGCCAGCACGAGTTACCTCACTGATAACTTTGTAACCGGCAGGTTGTAAGAAGAGTTGGCTGTTGTTTTGCCCTCTCTCTTCAATCGACGGAGAGGAAGTAGATTAATTTTTCGACACAGTGATATGAGAATTTCGAAATTCCATAGTTAATTCATTGCTTTGGACATACATCGATTGATTAACAACACTATTAAGCTCTTTAACATAAAATCATGTTTCTTTCAATTATTTTCAAAAAATTGTAATTTTGTCAAATTTATAAAAAAAAGATTTACATCAACTTCATTATTAATTTGTAAAACATAAAAAGTACTCGAATTTAAAATATATTCGTTTAGGGCATACAAGCAAACGGCAAACATTGGTCCTATCGACCACACATATTGAATTATCACGGAAGCACCCATTTTTCAATTTTCCAAAGTCTTACAAAAAAATAGCGCAATGGAATTACGGATTACAAAGGTCAGATCTATTCTATTTCAGTAAAATGGAACATTATATACATATATATAATTTAAGAAGTTAAAGGTCACTACCGCAATGATATGGGTTTTTGCGTATTTGTAATTTCTCGTGAAATTTCAACGACACATTAGTCTTTGAACGATATCAATTTAATCGTGCAAGTGGTTTTTTAAATAACAAATGACGTTGCGAAAACAATAGTCCAACATTTTGGTTTAGGTTATTCAACGCTACATTATTAATTATTAAAAATGTAACAAATCAGCGAGCGATGCTAAACATTTCTTGTGAAAATGTAAATATTTATTGTGTTATTTTGCAATTTTCTTTTAATTAATTTTACCTGACGTTTGACGTTCTAGTTATACTGTTAAATTAACACTCAGATTCTGAGCTCACACTGAACAATAATAAACAATGAAAAATATTAGAAATGTTTTACTTAGATTCATATTCATACAATAAAACTAACATGATTTGGTTAAATACAGTATAATTTATTGAATTACCTAGTTTATTTTAAAAAGTTCGAGTAGTAATCCAAAATTATTATAAATTTCACAGCATTCTATTGTAATTCAAAATCAAACAATCTTACGTTTCAAAAGACAAAATTACACTCTCCATAGGGATGTTTGCAAACTGCTCACTGGGTCACTGGTCACTGGAACTCATCCGCTAAGACGTTTGAGCGCCAAAACCAGTTGACTTAGGACGTTTTTTTTTAGAACTTAGAAGTTTTGGCTTTGAAATTGAGACGTTTATCACATCAAAATAATCCAGACGTTGTAACTTTTCCATCAATGGGAAAATAGTCAAGCAAGTGATGAGTTTTACGTATGTATCTAAACATAAAAACATCTAGCAATACAAACATAAAAACAGAAATCAAATTACAAATGAGTAAAAATTTAAAAGAAAATGTAAAAGAATTAGGCGAATCTTCCACCTTCTTTTGGCTAAAAAAACAATTAACATTGATAATTAATAACTCTAAGCCTGATACCTATTAGATTTACAAACTTTCGTACCCCGTCTAGTTATAACAACATTATCAATTGCACTATTACGACCTTGTATAGGAATTTCAGTAGGGGTTTTCTTTGGATCACTGTCTACTATTTGCAATCCATAGGCATAACGGGTAAACTAAGATTCCATTGACAGTCTTTACTTTCGCAACACGATCAACTCCATCCTTTCCTTTGATGAGCTCCAGGATTCGTCCCAATGACCATTCGAATCGTTTCTTGTTATCCGCTCCCACTAGTACCAACTGTCTCACTTTGACTGAAGTAGTCCTGTTCCGAAGTCGTCTGATTAACTGGGCCAAGTATTCCTTCCTGAAGCGTAGTTGGAGCTCATGCCTACGTTTCTTGTGTCTTTCATACTGTCCACGCAAATCCTTTGCAGTAGTTTTTTCACCCTCTGGAAAAACGACTTCCTTTGTCTCTCATAAAAAATACGTTGGTGTGAGGGGCTGCAGATCATTGGGGTTTTTGCTAACGGTCGCCAGGGTTCAACCATTGATAGTGGCAGATACTGCACCTAAACATGTTCGTAACTTCTCATAGGTCAGCTTAGCTTTGCCCAACATTCTTTTAAGAAGGTCTTTGACCAATTTGATAAGGCGCTCAAAAAACCACCCCACCAACTTGCTGTCGGACAATTAAAAGTGTGCTGGATCTGCTTGACATTTGACTCCTCCTCAATCGTCTTCCAGTCTATCTTCTTAAATAGCCCTTAGGTAGCAACAAAGTTTGTGCCATTATTACTGTACAATGTCACTCACGTTCCGTGGATTGACACAAACTGCTCCAGAGCGTTGATAAAGCAAATAGTGTCTAGGGAGGCCACCAGGTCTAATGATATACAACGGTTTACTGCACAGGAAAAATAACTAACCAACCTTTGCTTCCATTCTTCAAGTATAGTGGCCTAGCCATGTCTACGCCTACGATTGTGATTTCCTCTTTATCCGTCACGCGTTTTACTGGATAAGGTGCCGGTACCACCTAGCATTTCGATGCGTCGAATTTTTGACATGTTGTACTTCTGCTCAGTTCCCTAGATATTGATCTTCTACTCTGTGTAATCCAGATTCTTTCTCGTAACTTTTCCATAACAAACTGAGTCCTTGCGTGTCCAAAAAGGTTATGTGCACCCATGATCATTTGTTGCACAAGCGGATACTTCTTGGGGAGCAACAATGGCCATTTGAATAAGACTCCGTTTCTCTGAGTGATGGATTTCTTCACGTGATACAATTCATCTTGTATTTTCCTTTACATTTCGGTTAACCATTGTACACTTCGTCTTGTATAATTTTAATAATATCCAGCTCAACCCTATGTATTTCTGGATACAAAAGGAAATTTGTCTTTATTATTATTTCAATTGAAACTCGAGCATTGAATATAAATCTCCTTATCCATCCAATGACTTTCACATTTTTCAAATAACTGGAAAATTTTGATACAAACCTTCCACTGCTAATAGTCACAGCCATTGTTGTTCACGTTGCTTTCTTCTCAGCATTAACTTGATTTTCATCAACAGTAAAGAGTAATTGTCTTACACATCATACGTCTATTTAGATAACAGCGTTGCCTGACACCTATTGAGTACTGGTAACGCAATACCCAAATAATAACCTCGTCCACGTGCTTTGCATGATATTTAATTAATTTTAATTAGCATTACATCCTCGACAAATACGGAATGTTTATTGTCTTTAGATGAGTTGTAACACGAAATAATAAACCATTAAATTTCACTTAGCTGTCAGGTCGCAGTTGTAGAATTTCGCTAGCGCCAGTACGAGTTACTTCACTGATAACCCGTAGCGGGCAGGTAGTAAGAAGAATTAGCTGTTGTTTTGCTCTCTCCCTTTAATCGACGGGGTGGAAGTAGATTAATTTTTCGACACAGTAATATGAGACTTTCGAAATTCCATAGTTAAATCATTGTTTTGGATATACATCGATTGATTAACAACATTATTAAACTCTTTAATATACAATCATGTTACTTTGAATTATTTTCAAAAAATGTAATTTTGTCAAATTTATAAAAAAAAACTCACATCAACTAAAAGATTCATTTATAAAACATTAAAAGTACACGAATTCAAAATATGTTTATTGAAGGCATACAAGCAAATGGGAGGCATTTAACATTGGTCCTATTGACCACGCATATTAAATTATCACGGAAGCAGCCATTTTTTAATTTTCCAAAGTCTTACAAAGAAATAGCACGATGCAATTACGGATTACAAAGGTCAGATCTGTTCTATTTCCGTAAAAGTGAAAGGTAGTCTAAACGTCTAAAACATTGTCATCACTTATCCTAAAAAAATATTATTTTTAAATGGTGTTTATCGAACACTTCCTTGCACTCTATTACATCTATTCCAAACGGTATTTCTATTGCAAACAGTTTTGCTAAATGGCTTGCATTAAAAATACCCGATTTCTCTGGTTAAATAGCAACAATTTCATGACACATTTTTCGTTTTAGTTAACAATAATGTAAAGTTACATTATTGACATTGAAAAGTTTCATTACCTACAAGGCTGTCTAAAGGGAGAAACGGCACAAGATATACGTCGTATTAGACATAACTCATGTACTTAAAAAATCTCATTCCAACTTAAAAATATTTTACGATTCCTTTTTGAGAAATTATCGTGCTTTGGAGGCAGGTAAGGCTATTGTTATATACATGTTAGTTCCAAAACTAATTTATTTCTCTAAATACTAATGGAAAAGTAACCCATGTTTCTCCGCAATTAACGTTTATTATTATGAATTAAATTTACCTAATGTAAATTTTGCTGATACCAACTTGTTGCATCAAGCGTTGGTATGCTTATCAGTTGTTCTCTTCTTTATGATTTATTATTATTATTAACCGGACAAATAAAACTCGGTAGGAATTTATCTACTCGGTTGGTTAGTGGTTGGTTGTATAGGTATTTCATATCAACAATCAAAATACTTCTTCATAAACTTTTCATTAAACAAGAAGGTGATAAGTTACGTAATCTACTTGAAACATTTTGGGTTATTGAGGAAATTCCTTTAATGGATGAAACTAAATGGACCCAGGAAGAATTAGAATGTGAAAATCATTTTATTAGTAACGATTTTGTGGTAAACTTCCAGACACTGTGTTAAATTAACACTCAGATTTTGAGGTTATCCTCATCAATAGTAACCTATTAAATTACAATTATTTTTAAAAATACAGTTTACAAACAATTTTTACTTAAATTCACTATTTCTTTAGAAAGATATTGTATGTTACACAAAACGTATATTTTCCTTTCAAAAATCATGCTTTTCGTCACTGGTAACATACATTGCGATTATACAAGAATGACAATATACTTATTTAACTTAATAGTATTGAGACGAATAAATTAGTGGCAGTTCACTTCTACTTAATAAATAATCAGTAAAAACTGAAACCGGTATAAAGTAGCCGCACATTTGAGTAAAAAGGTGTAAAAAGGTTTTTATGTTACCAAAAAACAGTAGATCATTCTATCGTAGATTTAACCTTGTTCTTTGTATTATTTGTACAACTGAGGTATACAACATTCACAGATATTACAGTAACTTTAAAACACAAACTCCGGTTTAACTACGCAATATGTACAATTGACAACTCGGGTTAAATCGACTGTATAGCCATCTGCTATACATGTCGGGGCAACTTTTTGGTAATATTTTGTTTATACGCGTTACGTATCTTTCCAAAAAAATTTAACTTTGACAGTCACATTTTCGACACTATGATGGTAATAATAACTGAGTAAATTATTGGTTGTTCGTTATTGTTCCACTTCTTATAATTGTTACTGTTGAAATTACGATGTTGAAGGCGGCTTGCAGAGATATTGTACGTAAGTTAAGGGATCCGAAAGGGTACAATATCCCTTACACTAAATCTGTTTGAGTAATATTCTGGAAGTTTAATTTGCGGCACTGGTATTTCATGAAATGTGGGCATCAATTTAATTGGAGGAGGTGAATGTAGTGGTCGATCATGGAACAGTTGGTATATTGGAGGTGTGTGATACTTAGTATCAAAATTATACTCTAGAACATTAGGCTGGTGTGCAAGCGAAAGCAATCGATTAATATCGTCTGGTATATTTCGTGTTCCCTTAGGCTGGTTGGCGTCATCAAGTCCATTGCGCACCTTTAAAATTAGCTCGCGTATACGTGCAATGTCTTTGGGGGTATTTCTTTGCTGATGAACGTTTTTAATCACAATACCTGGTTTTTGAATCGGCTGTCCGTTCGGTGTATGATTGCTAGTTTCAAGACCAATACCCGTTCTGTTGGACGGCAGTTGTGGATCTGTGCTGCTACTTGAGGATGAACGAGAATTGGTCAATACATCATTGTGAAGTGGAAATGGGTGACTGGGTAGTGAATAATTGTTAGGAGGTGAATAATTGCTTGGAAACAAAAAATCATGACTGGGAGATGAATGACTCTTCAACGAATAAGGGAATAATGGTCGTAACAAATACGAAGTTCCACTATTATCACCACTCACTAGTTTACATTCCGCAAGAGTTGTTAGTAATGTTAAAACAAAAACGCACCTCAAAAGTAACCACTTCATGATTGTAACAAATACAAATACTGTTAATACAATACGAAAGTAATGTAGTACAATGACGAAATAAAACGATTCGTGACTTTTTATATAGAATTTAAAAAGTTAAAGGTCACAAACGCAATGATACGGGTTTTTGCGTATTTTTGTAATCTCTCGGGAAGTTTCAATGAAAATAACAAATAACGTTGCGAAAACAACAGTCCAACATTTTGGTTTAGGTTATTCAACGCTACATTATTAATTATTTAAAAAAATGTTAAAGTAACAAATGAGCGAGGGGTGCTAAAACATTTCTTGTAAAAATGTAAATATTTATTCCGTTATTTTGCAATTTTCTTCAAATCAATTTTATCTGACATTTGACATTCTAGTTACAGTGTTAAATTATCACTCATATTTTGTGTTCACCCTGAACAATAATAAACAATGAAAAATAATAACACTGTTTAGAATCATTTTTAAAAATATAGATTCATACAATACAACTAAAACGATTTGGTTAAATACAGTATTGTGACTGGTTAATTTATATTTTGTATTTTATCCTGTTGCATAGGCAACACACCATGCAACAACTCTTTTTAGTAATATGTGTGGGAAAAGGATAGTTTTGTTTTATGCGCATCATAATTTACTTTCGAGAAAGCAGCAGTCCATTTTAAAATGCGTAAGCATACAAACAGAAGTACGCGCTTTTTTTTTATAAAATTTTTTTGTTCCCAAGTTTGTGAGTGTACATAGATGTAAATAAAAATAAAATCTACAGTCCACTGCCGCAAGTTATTAAACAACCACCAGTGACGTTTTTTTCAAATTGGTTTCAACGATTTCGACCTACCTTCCTTACTCGTTATCGACACTAAAAATAAATCTTCATCACAAAAGTAATGAACAGGCGCCAACTGTTTTTTTATGTTAAATATGAGTACAGTCACTACGTCTAAGTAGCTATTGGCAAAAACAGGAAAACAATGCTAGTAGAAAAAAAAGAGATAGTACAAAGATCAAGATAGAACAAATTAAGGATCAACAATATACCGGGTGATTCAGCTAACCCGTTCATTAGAAGTTTATGGACTTCCTGTTGAAATATTTGTTTAATAATTTGGAATAGGGGATTTTTGAAAAGTTCTATTTAATTAAAATATTTCAGCTCTTCTAGCACTTCCGGTTACACCGGAAGTGGCTACCAACTTTCTTATTTTAAATAGAATGATTTATTTTTTTTGTATATTTGGATTCTACCCTAAAATCTGAGTTACTTTCATGTAGCACAATCTATATGAAAAAATCAATAGTTTTTTGAGATATTCTCATTTTTTGAGAAAAATTGGTTTTGTAGTATTGTTTTCAAACGCTTGTCAATGATTGAAAAGAAAGTTACAGTAACAAAATTTGGGCTATATTTAGGAGGACTGTTAAGCTTTTAAATGATGTGTAACTTGACATCTCATTATTTACAGGATGTTCAAAATGTTTGGGTAAATCTGACTAACTTCAACTGCCCAAAAGTCAATTTTTTTAAATAGAACACCCTGTATATTGTTGTTCTATGTGATGGAAAATTAAGTGACCTTTCAATCTTTATAAGGGTTCTCTATACCTATGTGTTACCATTTTCCTGCTATCGATGTATTTACATTTGACACACAATATTTCTCTATTTTATTAAATAATTTCTGACTAGTGGCCTGAGAAAATTAAAACAATGTGCCTTATTTATCAAACTTGTAAACGTCGACTTAACACATTATACACGATATGGAAATCCACTAAGAATATTCGAGTAAAGACATACTAAATTTATTTTTTATTCATGGAGAATGTTACAAAATTATTGAAAGAACTTTGCTTAACGAGAGATATCTGCATTTATGGCCTCTAAATAAAATTACATTGCAAAAAATAGAAGCAAATTAATTTAATTATTAATTTAGCAACTGTTCGATATGCCGTCCGTGGTTTTCTAAGCACAATAAAACTCTTCTGTTAACTTCAGCTATTGTGGATTTTTGAACCATTTGCACATCTACTTCAGCGAAGGCAGTTTGAACCCGATGTAATAAGTCATCTCTGTTATGGACTGGCCTTGAATAGACTTTAGTCTTGACATACCCCCATAAAAAAAATCCAGGGGTGTTAGGTCAGGTGATTTGGGAGGCCATAGAGATGGACCATTGCGTCCAAACCAACGGTCTTCAGACATATGGGATAATTCTTGATAAACCTTATGTGTTGAATGGGCTGGAGCACTATCCATTTGGTACCAACATGAATTTAGAAGATTTAGGGGTAAATTTTCCAAAAATTTTAAACCACTCCTCTAAGCATTTCTAAATATTTGCGAGAATTTAAATTTTCGTCATATACTTCAAAACAAACACGATTATCCATAATTAAACAAAAAACATTAAATCTAAATGTGTCTTGAAAGTTACCTTCGCGCACCATCCGAGGATTTTGTTTTGCCCAAGAATGCCAATTCTTCCTATTAATGATTCCTTCTCTACTAAGTTTTGACTAATCGGTCCAAATAATTTTTTTCAAAAAATTTGGGTCTCCCTGCGTTTTCAATAAAATGCTTTCACAAAATGCTACACGACGTATTTTGTCACCTGGGCGGAAAAACTTGTAGTTTTATAATAGAAAAAGCATACATTTTACGTTGTGCCAAAATTCTCTGTATCGACGAGTAGGATCGTCCTAAATCTTCAGACGCAGCTCTGATCGATGCATGTGGATTTGCATTAAAATATGCCAATACATCACCGGTGACTACCTTGGGGCGTGTTCTAGTACATTGAATTCCAAATTCTTTAAAATTTGCTTCTATTTTTTGCAATGTAATTTTATTTAGAGGCCATAAATGCAGATATCTATAGTTAGGCAAACGGCAAGTTCTTTCAATAATTTTGTAACATTTTCCATGAATAAAAAATAAATTTAGTATGTCTTCATTCGGATATTCTTGGTGGATTTCCATATCGTGTATAATGTGTCACGTCGACGTTTACAAGTTTGATAAATAAGGCACATTGTTTTAATTTCCACGGGCCACTAGTCAGAAATTATTTAATAAAATAGAGAAATATTGTGTGTCGAATGTAAATACATCGATAGCAGGAAAATTGTAACAGATAGGTATAGGAAACCTTTATAAAGACCACTTAATTCTCCATCACATAGAGTAACAAGATACAGAGTGTTCCATTTAAAAAAATTGACTTTTGGGCAGTTGCAGTTAGTCAGATTTAGCCAAACATTTTGAACACCCTGTGAATAATAAGATGTCAAATTATACATCAATTAAAAACTTAACAGTCCTCCTAAATATAACCCAAATTTTGTTACTACAACTTTCTTATTCAATCATTGACAAGCGTTTGAAAACAATACTACAAAACCAATTTTTCTCAAAAAAATTGATTTTTCATATAGATTGTGCCACATGAAAGTAACTCAGATTTTAGCGTAGAATCCAAATATACAAAAAAATATATCATTCCATTTAAAATAAGAAAGTTGGTAGCAACTTCCGATGTAACCGGAAGTGCTAGAAGAGCTGAAATATTTTAATTAAATAGAACTTTTGAGCAATCCCCTATTCCAAATTTTTAAACAAATATTTCAACGGGAATTCCATAAACTTCTAATGAACGGGTTAGCTGAATCTCCCTGTATATTTTTTTTCGGGACAACTATGGCTGTATTTATAATAAGCCTTAAATTCTTTTTTTAAAAAACGATTACAAACTATTGTAATAAACTAAATACACAAATGTTATTAAACCAATTGTAAAACCAGTGTCACAATGACAAGTATTGTAATGCGAGTAAATTTGCTTTAACGAGCCGCAAAACGGCGAGTTAAGCTCTAGACGAGCATTTCAAATAGTCATTATAACACATGTTTTTTATACTACTTTCTCTATTTTGCTTTAATGTGCTTTTATTTACGGATAAAAATTGTAACATGTAGCAGCGATTTTTGTATATACATATTTCAGTTGGTAACAGTGACGAGCACTTGCCTACTATGTAATTTGAAATTCAAAATCTTTAAATCCTTGTTCTCAAGAATGGATTCTATTCACAATTTGGACAAATTTTCCTGCACTTCTCCAGAGTTACGTGAAATTGCCAATAATGCAATCCACAAATTGTTACCTACTAAACCCAAACCTAAATACGAAAAAGAATATCAAAATTTTTGTACTTGGTGTAACAAAATAACGTGACCAATATCAGCGAAAATATTGTATTAGCAAACTTCAAAATAATGAGTACAACAAAAAAGTCATCGACAATGTGGTCAAATTACTCCATGCTCTGATCATGTCTCTCGATTAATAAAAATATTGACATTTCTAAATAATTAAAAGTAATTGCTTTTTTGAAAAGGAAATCTGAAAATTATCAACCAAAAAAATTAAGTATTCTACAGTACGATGATCATTAAATTTCTTAACGAGGCTGGTGATTATACTTTCTTGGCAATGAAGGTAATGTCCTACGTTATATTTTAAGTTACAAATTTAAAATTTACCTCTATTTAGGCTATATTAATCATAAGGTATTGTAGAGCATGTAAGCGGGATGAGCTGACTCGTATGACGATGAATAATGTGCAGCTCAAATCTGATGTAATTCAGGTCACTGTTCATGTAGAGATAACTAAAACATCTTGTCTATTTGTCATTCCGGAAGATTCTTAGATTGCCTTACTTTAAAAATATATTTAATTAAAACCATCCCATACTTCACACGACAGATTTTTTTTAACTTGCCGTAGAGGTCGATGTACTGTATCACCAATAGGTATTAATAAGATTGTTGAAGTACCTAAAAACAGCAAAATCCTTAAAACTATCTAATTATGAAACGTATACTGGCCACTGTATTCGTCGTTCTTCTGCATCGCGTCTTGCAAATCAAGGAAGCGATTTACATACGATTAAAAAACATGGGGGCTGGAAGTCATCGACAATTGCAGAGAGATATGTCAAAGCTTCTTTAAAGAAAAAAAGTGAAGTGGCGCAAGTACTGTCAAGCCAGTATCAGCCCGTTGTTTCTACGTCAACTGCAGCAAGCCGATAAGAAGTGTCGATCACAATTAAAAAAAGAATTGATATTGAAAGACCTGAATCAGATGGGACGGTAATTATCAACGAAAGTATGCTTATCTTATTTTAGAAGTCAAGTTCAAATTTGTTATTCGCTTTTTATGTTTGATTTATTTTATGTGTAACACAATTATAGGTTTATATAATTAACCTTCGTCACACCGACAGGGGTACAAGTGCACCCCACAATCATATTTGTTGTTATAATTTCAACTAATATTGGTAATACTGCAACTCAATTGTCGCGCGCAGCATATTACAGTTTCTTACTTAGCCGATGCGATTGTCGTGTCTGAGCTTGTCAGTTTACACTTGATTTTGTAGTGAAAGGAGGTTTCTTCTCTGTTTGTGTTAAAAATTCGGTAGGGCTGATAATATAAAGGTGCGTAATCCTAACAGACTGATTGATGAAGAGTGGAACACTTTTTGTATGCGAATTTTGATGACGACGTCTTGCAAAACCTTAACAGTGCAGAAGATAGTGACTTTGAACTGGAAATTGTAGAATATGAAGATGATGTAGTTACAATAAAAGACAATGAACTAGGATCGAGTAGCACCGGTACGGGTGAAAATCAAACTAGCTTGGAAGAAGTCCTACCGTACTACCAGACCAAGGCTAAGGTAAATTGGAGTAAATTACCATTTAGACAAACTCGTCGAACTAAGGAAAATATAATAAGAAAAAAGGCAGGACTAACTTCTTATAACTGTAATATTTCCTCTGAATTGGAAGCATTTCGACTGTTTTTGACAGAAGAAATATTAGATAATATTGTTTCATGCACCAACAACAGGGCAGAGAAGGTAACAAACATTTTTGTATTGTATGTTTTGTTTACTTCTTTATTTCTGCAGGTATTCATGCAATGGAATAATGCTAATCCAGATAAAGAGCGACGTACATGGGAACCAATCGATGCTGAAGAAATCAAAGCCTATATAGAAATTATAATTATTTTGGGTGCTTTGCAAGGTTCAAAAAAACCTATATTAATGTTGTGGTACTCTAAAAAAGGTTATTCGAGGCCGATTATTGCCGCATCAATGTCTCGTGCACGTTTATAAGCTATTACTGTATTTCTCCGATTTGATGACTTGAGTATAAGAGAGACTAGAAAAGCAGCTGATAAATTGGCACCAATTAAAGAAATCTTTAACATATTTGTAAAAAATTTTAGTAAAGCTTACAATCCTGAAAGTCACGATACTGTGGACGAGCAACTGGTGTCATTTTTGCTCATTTCGGGTATACATGAAGAGTAAACCCGATAAGTATGGGCTAAATATATGGGCATCAGCTGACAGTGGTAATGCATACACTCTGAACATGCAGCATACACTCTGAACATGCAACTATATTTAGGCAAAACTAACAATGTAGCTGAAAAGAATCAAGAAGAAAGGGTGGTCTTAGACTTAGTCGGCTGCTTAGGGTCTGGATACGGGATTACGGCGGACAATTTTTTTACTAGTTTACAACTGGCAGATAAATTACTAGAAAAATGAATGATTCTGTGTGGTACATTACGCAAAAATAAATTATACATTCCTCCCGAATTGTTGCCAAAATCTTATAAACATATTTTTTTTAGTATGTTTGCTTTCAAACAGCGGCACACAATGGTGTCTTGCTATGTTCCAAGTAAAGGAAAAGCAGTGTTGCTACTATCCACAGAACATCATGACGATGCAGTTTCTGGAGAGAACAACAATTTTAAGCCGTATATCATACTACACTATAACAATACAAAAGGAGCTGTAGATACTACAGACAAGATGGTCAATGAATATTCAGCTCGTCGAGTTACCAACCGATGGCCAATGGCAATGTTCGGACAACTTTTAGACGTTGCCGGTGTAAACGCATATGTATTGTGGGGACTCAAATTCCCAGAGAAGAAGTCCAGATGTAAAGACTCTCGAAGATGATTTCTTTTGACGCTAGGAGAATCGCTAATTAAAGACAACGTAGTTAGAAGACTTGAAACAGAAACAAAAATGCACACAACGATTAAACAATACATACTTGATGTTTTCCCAGATTTGACAAACAAAGTTTTAGAACGTGATGAAGTTGAACGGTCTACACCCGGTCGGTGTTACTTGTGCGACAGAAAAAGGGATCGTAAATCTAGGCAAATATGTTATGAATGTAAACGTTCTGTATGCGCTACCCACTCTTTGAAACAAATTATATGTGAAAAATGTCAGGTACAGCGTGATAATTCACCAGAATAATTTTTTTATAACATAACAATACTTAAATTTAAAAAAAATGTTTTTTATCTACATTTTATTTTCATTTTAACATGTATAACCTGTTTTTTTCAAATAAATAATACGTCTTCTTTGAAATTTCTTATTACATTATTGACAGACACAACTATAACATATAATATGCCATTTTTATGTGGGGTACATTTGTACCCCGCACAGTATTCCGTGTCGTTTTTCTAGCACGGTACGACAAAGGTTAAAAAAAGTTACGTGAATACCTGAATACCGTAATTTGTATAGATTTGAATGGTGTATTAATCTGAATGTATAATCGAATGTAGCACAGAATCAAAGAGAAAATCTTAATGCAAAGAGTATAAAGCATGACACATATTGAGGTTAGAAGTTACAATTCTTTGATCTGACAATCACACCACAGCAAGTACTTATTACCAACGTTGCACATAAAAATTACTACTTTCGGTTGTACCTAAAATTACTTTGTGATGTTGTTTTTTTGACAAAACAGTATCACAAAGTATTCATTGTGTTAGCGAAATAGAGAAATTAAATTGTGTTTTCAATGAAAAAAAAATCACTAAAAGAAAACCAAAACGTAAATAACTAAATTTTAAAAAGGTATGTAAAGGGAATTTATAAGTTTATACAAATTTCTTTTACCTTTAAACACCAAGTCCCAAAAATAAAGATAAATTTGTCATCTACAAAAGTCAATAATTTTTAGTATTTGATTTATAAGAGAGTAACTCAACTCAACTTTATTTCATTTCAACCACAAATAAAAAAATTAGTTGTTAAAAATTTAAACCAGATTGTCAAAAACAGAGTTAAAAACTTACCTGAATCACTATTCCAAACTGGTAAGTTGAGTTTTCAAAAAAAATCCCTTCCTGCATATTCCCAGTAACGGATTCTTGGTCCAAATTAAAAATGGCCCAAAACAGAGAATTGGTAGGAATTATCTTCATCTAAATATGCACGGAGGGTGAAACAAACAAATCTCGTACCATTGGAAATGTAGGAACTTGAGAAATATTTAATGTAATATTGAACTCCAAAAATAAAGCCTAAAAACAATAATTGTTTAGATTTCTTTCAACTGAAACCTTTTCTGTCGTTAATCAAATGACAAACATACATGAGGTAGAGGTTGGTTTTTAAGAAAATTTGGGTGGTCTATAAGTTGGAGTTCAAAGATCCGTCTCAAGGACAAGAGCGTCGTCAACAAAATCAATTTCTTCAAAATGACGCGTAATGTTTATTGGGAAAGAATCTTGGGGTTGCGCAACAGATTATTTCAAATGATTTATTTCCACAACAACACACGAAGCATCCAAATTGCTTTTTCTTAGACAACAGCAGAATAGTTATTTATGTATCAAGGCACTAACGTTTAATTTTTTAATGACGAATGTGTTTTAGTTGCAGAGACGATAGCCGAGGTAAATAAAACACGTGAGTCATAAAAAAGAACTTTAGTGACGAGGTACATATTATATTTTTTTCCAAAATCCTAAAATTTAAACAAAATCTGACAATTTTATAACGTTCTTTAAGTAGCAAATGCAATCAGCTGTTTTCTTTTTTTACGTCAAATGTCATTAGAAAATAAGGAACTTCATCCTACCGAATGAGAAATTATAGACAAAGATAATGTACAATGGTGATATTGTCAGTAGAGCGTCAAATAGCACAGATTTAAACAATATACAAGACAATCTTATTAAATTGTTGTCTATCTAAACTTTGAGAGAAGAAATTAATATCAGTTAATAAATTTTTTATTCAAATGTTAATTTAAATTCAGATACGCAATATGGTTCTTCTACCAAAAGACGTTTTTAATAGAATTGGGATGCATTTTTAAACAATACTGACTACATTTCAAAGAAATGTAATTTATTTTTTAGAAAGGATTTTTAATCCTTTAGGACTACTGGGACCGATAATTATCCGATTTAAAATCTTCAGTCTTCATGGCTATTAAAAGTTGCTTGGAATGATCATCTGTCTAGGAACATATACAGAGAATTTTTGAAAGGTGTGTACATGGCTTTACCAGAGGTTCTCTAGCTCAAAATAGACCGTTTGACACCAATTTACCTATAACCAAAAGTGCACCATAAGGGCACCAGAGGGCGTCAAATTTTCCAAAAAAATATTGTATATTGGAAATAACTTAAAAACGGTTGACGGATTTTGTTCCGCTTTCATGACGGTTGTTAAAATATTATCATTTATTAGACAGTGCCCGTATGAAAGCAACTTTTCCTGGCATCAGAAATTTGTCCACATTACAAAAAAAAACGTGTTCGAAAGCAGACAACCCACGTATGGAAGCGGAAAAAATCCGTCAACCGTTTTTGAGTTATTTCTAATATACAATTTTTTTTTTGAAAGTTTGACGCCCTCTGGTGCCCTTATGGTGCACTTTTGGTTATAGGTAAATTGGTGTCAAACGGTCTATTTTAAACCAGAAAACCTCTGGTAAAGCCATGTACACACTTTTCAGAAACACCCTGTATATGATCAATGATTCAATTTGTGGATCTATTCTGCAAGACTTAACGTCATCGTCCGTAAACAAATATCTTTCACTAAACGGTTATTCCGACAATACCTATTCTGTAAATTTTACTTATCGTTCATAAACGGTAAACTCACTATTATTTGATTGTTGGTGAACAAAACCTATTTAGCAATCGTTTGTGAACGTTTGAAATTTGTAAGTGAGTTTGATATAAAATTTATCACATAGATCAATTCCTTTTACATCTTTTAGTCGAACAGATAATAATAATAAATTTGATTCAGTATGTTAATAATTAAGTAATTTTTTTGAGTTTATATCCGGGCTTTTTCCAGAAGAAAATTTTAGAAATTATAGGTCGACGTCAACATTTCTTGGTGACCCTCTTCGAAGAAAAACCATCATTTCAAAAAATCAGTTTTATTTCATCAACTAAATGTTTTTCCATGGACAACTGATTTGCAAAGACCCCCTACATATTTTTAGGCTCCTCCGGAATCGAGATTGTATTCATTTATACGATAAAAACGCATTTTCCATTTCTTCTCGCAGCTCCGCCTTTCAGTAGTTCAACTGACACCATACATTATTTTTCTCTGTTTTATTAAAATCCTATCAACATTGACAAATAAACAAAGTTTTTAATAACGTGCCTGTCAAAACGCAAAACTTAGGTTATAGGTGACAGTAGGGTACGAAAATATGTTCTATCCAACCTAAAATTAAAGCTTGTTTGTTTAAAATAACCACAAACGTTACTAAATAGGAATTTATTGATAAAAGATAGTAACACAATAACAAAAATTGTTATGCAAAACGAATTGGTTAGACACGAACATTTACAGAATAGACAGTTATTCTGAATTGTCTCCTTTTAATCAGATTCCTAGACGCGTACTTGCAAGAAATTATACGAGCATCGAGATGCATGTTTCTTTCCGATGCAAGCATATGCATTTTCTATTTATTTAAGATTTCAAGCTGGTAGTAACCATATTGAATGTCATCTTCTTTGTGCCAAATCTCGTGTTGCCTCTATACTTTGTATAACACTACCTCGTCTAGAATTATGTGGTGTTTTTCTTGCAGCTAGGCTAGCAAGTGAGTGCATTAAAGCGTTAAATTTAATTGTTGATAGGATTTTTCTGTGGACAGATTCAATCATAGTTTTGTCTTGGATATCAGGTCAACCACGTATGTGGAAAACTTTTGTATCTAAGTGAGTAGCAGAAATTTCAAATATCCAGGATTGGAATTATATTTCGTCTCTAAACAATCGTCTTAATCAGTGAAACCTAGTGTTTTTGTAAGCATGCCAAGAAAAGCCATTCATTTTGAAATAATTTCAAATTTATCAATCGAAGGTTTTCTCAATGTACGTTTATTTCAAGGCATGGTTTTTAAAACAATTTGTATTTTGATAATTCCACAAATTTGGGAAACGCTAAAAAACAACTTTTTTGCAATTCAAAGCATTGTAAAAGATAATCACTTTCACAATTATTTGGTTTCAATTAAAAATTAATTAGCACTTTGTTCATTCGCGTTTCTCACACGTTGGTAGTTTATGGGAAGCTGCGGTCAAATCGTGTAAGTACCTTAAAAACACGATTAACTTATGAAAAGTTACCTGTGTTTTCAGACTTTAACGACTTGGAAACTTTAACTGTCGACCTGTTCTCGACCGATCGTCTTCAAACTGCTTATCACAATACAACTCGACTGACACTACAGTTAAGTTTGTAAAAACATATTGTAACATACAGCAGATTTTCCAACACTTTTAGTCACGCTGGATAGTCGAATATATGCATATTCTTTAGCAAAAAACAGAGTGACAATTCCAAAAAGATCCAGAGTTCAAGTTGGATTCTATGGTTATTATGAAAGAATTAGTTTATAAATCATTAAAAGTACACGTTTAACAGAAAATAAAAATAATGAATGAAATTCAACCAGCCACGAATTTAAAATACGTACATCTAGAGCATTCAACAAATTTGATAGCAATTTTCTGCGTAGAAATATATCCTTGATACGAGGATGTGTTGATATCTAGTTAGCCTAGACCAGTTCCTTGCATAAACAAAATATTGCGTTACCATAGCAACGAACAATAACTTATTAGAAGTAACAGTGTAAAGTTTGACGTCAAAAAAAGTAAACCAGAGTCACGCAATAAATTAAATGAAAAAAGATGTCCACCGAAACTGTGAAAATCGAAAAATTGGAGTATCGAGCCATCATCAAGTACCTGTATTTAAAAGGGTTAAGAGGTAAGCAAATTTACGAAGATATGCTTAATACCCTTGGTGATCAATGTCCTTTGTATGCGACCGTCAAAATTGGAATGCAAGCTTCAAAAAGAGGTAAATTTTCCATTGAAGATGATGACCAATCGGGAAGGCCAGTTTCTGTGTCAGTCCCCAAAAATATCGATGCAGTTCATGACATGATTTTATCAGACCGTCGAATTGGGCTAAAACGGATATCTGAAGCACTGAATATTTCATACAAACGCATTCATCATATGGTCACGTCAATTTGGACATGAGAAAAATTGCTGCAAAATAGATCCCCAAATGTTTGAATGTTGACCAAAAGCGTGCAAGGGTAGAAGCATCGCGTTCGATCTGTGCTCGATTTGAAAACGATGTAGACTTCTTAAACCGAATTGTTGCTATGAATGAGACTTGGGTACATTTCTACGATCCAGAAACAAAGCAACAATCAATGGAATGGCGACACTCTGGTTCTCCAAGACCTAAGAAGTTTCGTGTCCAAAAATCTGCTGGAAAAGTTCTCGCTTCAGTTTTTTGGAATTGCCATGGAGCAATCATAATTGATTTTTTGGATAAGGGTAGAACAATAACTGAAGATTACTATTTAACATTACTGACCGCTCTACGGAAAAATATTAAAGCGAAAAGACGCGGAAAGTTATTCAAAGGTGTTTTATTTTTTCAGGACATCGCCCCTGCACACAAATCTCATGTTGCCATGCAATAAATTCGTGATTTAGGGTTTGAATTACTTGAATACTCCCTTATTTACCCGATTTGGCTCCGTCTGATTATTACCTCTTTCCTCAACTGAAAAAAAGTTTAAAAGGTCGTACATTTTCTTCCAACAAGGAGGTAATAGAAGCTGTGGGGGTCTGGTTTGCAGAGCAAGAAGAAACATTTTTTGAAAGGTCTAGAGACGTTGCAGGTCGCTGTAATAAATGTATCCAATTCAGAGGAGAATATGTTGAGTAACAAAATATTTTGACATTGAAATTTTTGGTTCTATAGTAGGCTAAGAATTTTTCAATATATCCTCGTATATAAAGATCAACATAAAACGTTATAAATTTCTATTTATTAACCGAATTGATTTTTGTTTACTAAGCGGAATTCGTGGAAGAGTTAATTTGTTGCCTAGTAATGTTTTGAGCTTTCTAATCAGGGCTCGATTCTGATTGCGATATATATGTTTTTATTAACTTTGTTATCATTATAATACAATTTTGTAAAGTGAATTTAATTCTTCAAAAAAGGAGTTGAAAATGTTAAATGTTTGTTAGCGTTTATAAAAAAATTGTTTTTTTTTTTTATTAAAATATGCTTCAAACACTTACAATATTCTACATAAATTTGTTCTTATTTATCGGTCTTATATAATATGTTGCTATATTGTGTTCAAATTGTGCCAAAAAGGATAAGCATTAATTTTAATTTAACATCGAAAACGCCTATGTAAACTTTTCCGTGGGACTCACGGTACATATATGTATACAAGATGTATGTACCAAAATTTGTCGACAAACTAAGAAGTGGTAGAACACTCAAAACTGTTACAGATAGAATTATAAATAACTTTTATATAAAGTAAACTTGTGTGAAATGAATAGTCTTGTAAATATTCCAAAAATAACAGGCCTGAAAGTGCAATTGCATTAAAGGAACTTAGTTGACAGATGTGTAAGCAGTTACATAAGTGGATTTTTGATTATTATAACCAACAAAGTGTTGGGAGAAATAACAACCTCCGTTTACCTTACCCTTACTATTTGCCCGTTTTCCAATAAAACATCAAGTATAACAACACATTTTTAAAAATGTAACTGGTGTTTACAATTAAAACTTTAAATATTTTTAGAAACGTCCATTTTATAAAGAAATTTTTATAAACTAGTAGACGTATAGACGCTATAATAAAATATTTAGTACGAATCGAAATATTAGGTAATTTTTGGTGCGGCATTGTCATACATATTTGAAACCGTCTTGATCAGCCCGTAATTTTAAGGTATCACACAATAGGTGGTGGTATTTAAAAAACAAGCGCCCCTCCGGGCCCCATCCACATGAGTGGGAAAAAATGTTTTTTTATTAGACGTCGTTTGGCCCGGGGTCATGCCTAAGAAATCTAGCTATTACAACTTGAGGTCAGGCACATCCCCACGGAGTGTATAGAAATAGAACACCAGGAGAATTAACTCAATTTTTTTGAAAAAAAATTTTCATGCATATTTGAAACCGTCTTGGTCAGCCCGTCATTTTAAGGTATCACTTGATAGGTGGTTGTATTTAAAAAACAGGCTCCCCCCAGGCCCCACCCACATGAGTGGGAAAAGGGTTTCTTATTAAACGTCGTTTGGCCCGGGGGCATGCCTAAGAAATCTAGCTATTACAACTTGAGGTCAGGCACACCCCCACGGAGTGTATAGAAGGAGAACACCAGGAGAATTAACTCAATTATTTTTATTTGCTGCGATCATTCGCAAAAACCTATAATCACTACACTAATTAGTAAATAATCGTGTGTAAAAATGCAATTTAATTTAAATGGGAGTTTCATTACTAAACGAATTTGGTTGTCAAAGTTGCCTGGTAACGTTAGGACTTGAAATAAACAAAAGTGAAACCGAATGTATTTTTCTGTTGTGGCAACTGTTTTTATTTGCAAAAATTAGTTCTGACGTCGATGAAATATTGTATAAGACATGTGTGTGAAGGGCTTTGATGCACGAGCCGTAGGTGAGTGTTTTAACCGCAGGGAGTGTCTTACTTCACACACTTGTATCATAAATAACTATTGTTATTAGACGTCAATGAAAGTCGATATTTATCACTAATTAAATGCAATACAAATTACTGAAACTTGAAATATAGTTATGTAGCCCTTGATGTAAGTATTAAAATTTTGCTTCGTGAGTTTGTACTACATATTGTGCATTACTTTTATTAAAAATTTGTCCAAATATAACCTACCATTTTTACGTAAGTTTCGGTTAAAATATATACTTTTATATTACTGTCATATAAAGTAGTTATTTCGAAAAGTATGTAGTTGTATTAAAAATATTCAAACATGTAATCTTTTGGATTTTTTATGTGACAGATAAACTGGCAAAATGTAATGTACATAAATCGATATTTTCATAAAAATAAAGAACATATTCAGATTCTGTATTCAACACTGTTTGTTATTTTCGTTTTACGACAGTTACAAATTTTCAATAAGATCTATATGCCAACCGATAACAAGTAGTTCTGTTTTACGTTGACTTTATGAACGTTCGACTGGTTACATAAAAAAATTTATATTTGGTTTTTATTAGTATGCAAACATTTTTAATTAAATTTCCAATGCGTTGAGAAATTATGCACATTTTCAATGCATATACAGAATGACAAGAAAAGTCAGCATCGTACGGAATTTATTTCAATAGTTTTATTCGCAATTTGACTTTGACATACATTAAATCAATATGATCAGGTTAGAAGTAAAATAAACTTACGTCACATGCGGTCAAATTTTGAAGCCCCTATTTGAATTCTGTAGAAAATCACATTTAAAAGGGTTATATGTTAAAGAAAATGTGTCGGGAATACAATATAATAAAAACTAAATAATGTTATTTATGTTAAATTAAATTTTACTTAAAACATTGTTGCAATTTACAAAAAAATGAGCAAACTATTGTTAAAGTTTGTTGTCGTAAACAAATTTATTTTAAAAAGGTTTATAATCGTTTCGGTACACTTACCTATAGCTTAGGTCGGTGAGTGGGTGTAGACAACTATTAAAGATGTGGCAGACAAAAAAAAGCTTCCGGGGCGATGGCGCCACCATATGAGCTGCAGTTATTATTCTTAAACGGTAGGGACTTAAAATACAAAAGAATAAGAAACTATTAACAAAAGAAAAATATAATTTACAAAGCTTTTCTTGTGCCAGAAGTATACGTACCCACAAAATATAAATATACTTGTAGATTATATCAATTTGGTTAACTATCTGTCAGAAATTTCGTTCTCAAAAAAAAGATAATGGTCGACTACGTAATCCACATCTCGAAAACAGATTTAATTATAGTTCGAACGCGAATTTAGTATTAAATATATCACTATTACCTTTATATTTATATCTAATTAATCGACTTAACATTTACTTTAATAATTAAATTTTAGCACAAACACACTTATGATCAATTTGTCGAGTTATCATACATGTGGAAGTTCTCTCATTAACAATGGTGTGTGAAGAAATAACTTAAAATTGGATTTACTTATCTGTCAAGTCAAGTTACGTTCTGTTGTTGGGGTTTGTCATATACTCTAGGTATATTCTAAATTGTGGAACGTCAACGAGCGAGAAAGGAAAAGAAATGAAGAGTAAAAACTGGATGGTGTCTAAAGGTGATAGACTGGTATCAAGGTCGAAGGTCGGCTGTTTATCAATAAGTTTGTAGCAGTAGATTACGACAACTTCAGCCTTATGAATTTTAACATGCAAAAAATATTTCTACCACGATGAATAGAGGAAGTAAATTTTGTTCATGGGATGGTTTTGACTCTAAGTAGTAGGTGTAATTTGCGCCCAGATGGTAGATTTAAAACGATCAAGAAAATAGCACTTGCTTTGATAATGATATTTTCTTTAAACTTATGGCATTCGGCAGTCAGCAAAAACCAAACAAAAAAAATGTAGCAATTAAGTCAGAACAAAACGCATCACCCTACAAGTAATTAAACAATTATAGTTATTTTTCTAACAAGTGTGGAAAGTAGTAAATATCGTGCGAGTGCTAGATAGCATCACGAGTGCGAAGCACGAGTGAAGATAAGCACGAGCACTGATATTGTTACTTTCCAACGAGTTAGGAACACTATTTTTTAGACGACTGCTTACATTTTTTGTGAATAAAGGTTTTAAATGCCAATGTAATCATGACGGTTTTGATTTGGAGAGAAAATAGAAAATGTAAATCTTATTTTGATTATAAAACAGAAAATAATCAGCTTTGCAAACCTTCAAGCAGATGTGTTTGCTGGCTTGCATACCCAACTTAATCTTATAGTTTCCCCTGCAAGTACAACTGATCCATAGATAAACGCAGAGGTTTAGATAGGAAACTCATATGGATGTATTGGGAATCGAATTATAATGATTGTGGACTTTTTCCTGCAACTGTTGTATCATAACTTGTAAATCAATACCAAAATAAATGGAAGTGAATCGCGCTAAATGCACCACATTCCCTAGTTTACTTTGCAGCGTTTGGTATTTCTGATTGTGCTATTGTTTGCTGACCTGTTATTTGAGCGTTAAAATAGAAATCCGATTTTTATATTGTTGTTAATTGTTCATCGTTATTTGTTGCTGTTATTTGTTAATTGTTATTGTTTTTCGTCTTATCTTATTACTGACACTTACTGATAGGTACGTACATTTTTCTAACATTTTATTGTGGAACACTATTGTAAACATTAATTGTAATATTATTATTGTTACAGTTGTAAAAATTTACAGGATGCTGGGCCTGGACATATCGTTCTGAGACTGTCATAGTATTATTACCCGTCGACTTTTCTATTTCGATGCAGGAAGATGTAGAAACCACAGGTTCGGGAACTGTCGATGATGAAGGTCTTGCTAATGTTGACCCCGATGCTTCGTTGATAGATCTTACAATTGTATTGGCAACTTTTATTTTATTTTGTACCGACTCATTAATGTATTCCTCAGCCACCGAAGTCGACTGCCATCCACCATGACGTTTGAGTGCGGTAATATCACCACCCGCATCGACTAATATGGTGGCTGAGGAACGCCGATAACAGTGGCCCGTGTAAGATTCAGGATTTTTGAGATTAAGGTAAGTTGCAATTAACTTAGGTGTACCCCCAATTTTATTTATTCCCACAGGTTGGATCGTGCACTTTCTATTTCGATAATTCAAGAAAAAATCTGTTGTGGCTTAAATTGAATGGTCTTAGGGCAGCATATTTACAATAATATTCGTAAAATTCTCCAGTGACAGTAAATGTGCGTATCTTATGTGTTTTTGTATCTGGTATTTTAATAAGTACAGCTGAGTTCAAGTTTTCAATATTTTCCATTTTAAATTAACTAATTCTTGTTTTCTACAAGCTCCGCTAATTCCTATTATCAAAATCACCTATAATAATAAAAATAATGTATGAATATAGAATACTGTTATTTATTTGTGGTGCCCACCTTTTTGTAATAAATACAGATCATCCGGTGCTTCATTAATAAATTTTTGATTTCATCTGGTGTTAAAGTGTTTGATTTTGTAGGTTTGTAACCCACGGACTTCCGTTTTAAAAAGCTTTTAGTTTAGCATAATTGGCGATGTTTATATTTTTATTTATAGCTAGAGTCGTTCGCAACATTGAATATTGCGTCCACAGTGAATTTGGTGCAATTTTATCGGCCAGTTGTCCAAAGTATGCTAACACCGTGTTTTCAGAAAAAGAGGATATAACTCCTGCCTTCTTGCGCCAATCCATAAATCTCTCAAAAAGCTTTCATGTATCTCTCTCTAGATTTTTCGGGTAATAAACCAAATTATGACTCTTTTGCCGCTTCTAAAACTGCTGGTGGGGTACATTGAACATCATCATCGCTACTTATCATTTTAATTATAATTCAAACAAACTGAACCTGACTGAATTTAATATTTAAAATGTCAAAGTATAAATACCTACTTGATTTTTGTAAAAAAAATGGGCCGTTGCTAGGGGTATCTAAGAAGTTAAAAAGTTACTAATATGTTAAGAAATAACTAATATGTTAGGAAGTAACTAACACGTTATTTGAAATTTTCTCGTATAAGGTAGCGTTGCGATATAGTCAGTTTCTACAGCAGTCGTCTAAAAAAGATTTTGTTTAATGAAAAGAAGGTTTTTTAGCTTTTACCGCAGAGAATAAACGTGTACTCCACCTGACGCTACGTACTAAAATAAATTAACTGGAAATTTCATAAAGCTAACGTACGACTTGATTTTTCACGCCACTTGCTATTTAACTATTGACTAATCAAGTTAAGTTGCTTATACGCCAGGCGCAGAACAGAGCCAAAACGAATTTATTAAACCAAATTTCAAAGAAGAAAAAACCCGCCACACTATCTAAATTATTTTTTCGTCTACCTCATTATAAAATTGAGTTTTACGTACTCCCTGAATAATCATAAAGTAACACTTTTTTAAATGTAATACTTTTCGTCCGCAAACACTTTTCGTCCGCAAACATCTGTCAATGTCAATTATTATTTTATGTCAAATTAAATAGAGGATGAATTTAGTGACTACATAGGATATTACAGTGCTTTAGGTACATACTGAAACATTTTAGATACTGCAGAATATTGTTTGTTTACTTCCATTTATAACCTCAATTTCTCAATCCCACACAACTTTGAACAAAAACAATTTGTTGTTCAAATTACAAGTAAATGATTTTAAGTGCTTTGAAATGATATTAATAAATTGTTTATAGTTTCTACAATGTGCGAAGCATATAGAAGAGCTTGGTTGTAATCTCAAAATACTCGATACATTGTTTTCAATATGTAACACTTTAACTTCTTTAAAGTTATTCATTTATAAGGTAAGACAGAATTCATACGACTTGAGATTGCTTTAGACAATTTTATTAGGTAACATTTTGATACAGAAGGGGAGTTCCGATACAAAATTTTCACGATCATAAAATACAAAAACTTACAGTAGAAGTGAGTTAATTATGGGTACCTTTCTATTACTGTATTTGATTGATGTAAATAAGTAATAATGCTAATGGAAAACACAAGAACAGTAATTACTTGTGAAAAATCATTTGAATATTGATTCTGTCGCAGGAAAAAACAAAAATAGAATAATATAAGCCATTAACATTACTGGGTTCAAGATTTATTCGTACACAAAAACAAGGTGAATTTCACAGTTTTCAATCAGCTGAAAGAAGATTATTACATTTTTTGAAACATTTTCGGAGTGAATCAAAAAACTACGTTTGCATACTTTCTTACGGTCAGGCAATATTTTTATTGAATATAAAATTATAAGTCTAACCACGGTACAAACTTAGTCTTATAACTATTATATGTCCAATTAGTAAGAATCGACTTTAATGTGTTTAATAGGAGAAACTTCATTACATCTTTGATCATAAACAATTAAAGAAATGCATTAATTTTGAGGGTAAGCTTCCAACTATAACTACATTTTTAAATATACTTCAAAATAACACTACCTAAATGTAATTTTTATTATTTTAATAAATTATAAAAAGTACATGTTTTACCTATTACCTATCATAATCAAGTGCTCTTATAAAAATTATGTGATTGTTGTAAACAAATGCTTTATCGATACAATATTTGAACGCGGAAAGCTTTTATTTCCTTTAATAAATTTTGACACAAGTGTTACAATACTGAACGGTGAAGTGAACATTAGGTACAGTAAAATCAGAACAAACGTAAATTTTTTGTTTAAAATTACTAAACATTTTGTTTTCAGTAAACGGTAATAAATAGAAAATTAATTAATTTAAGGTCAACGGAAAAAATTAATATGTACCTCGGAAAAAAGTGCTTTTTAATAACCTCGCAGTTTGCACTTTTTTGTCCTTGGTACATAAATAACTATTATGCACCTCGAATTTTTAATATGGCCTAAATTGAATTTTTTCCGTTTTCTTTTTTCATTATTTTGAGAAATATCAATATCAAATATCAATTAAAGTTTGTTTTTCTGAACGGGTAAGTCTTATTTGTGTTACAAATAATCGATTGTGTTTAAAATGGAACATGTAATTAATATCTTTTTAGATTATTTTCCAACATGCTTTTTAGGAATTCGTTCTTTCTTTTTCTTAAGTTTACACACGTTTTCGTGTAAATAAATGTTATCAATTAACAAAGTACGGTGTTTGTTGCCTCTGGGACAACACACCTACAAATTACTAGAGGCAACTTTAATATTTGTACGTTGCGTTTCTAAAAGCACTCAATAGTTACCCACTAATAATTCAAATGTTATGATGAGCATAAGCATGTTTCAAGTTTCTTGGATACCGCTAAAGATAAACATTTTGTATTCCATGACGTCATACATAAACTTTAATTAATTTGAATTTTAATCAAATCGTTACTACTACACTTAGCTATTATCGATTTTATGAAATGTAGTTTAAGTATTTGAAAATTTGGAAAGCTTATCTTATATTTCAAACGTGAAAAAGAGGTAAAGCCGACACCGTTACGTGATGAGCAAGTAAAGTTGTGTAGCAAGTGTTGATTATTACGAGCTACTATTGGAACTTCCTTGTTTGAATTTTAAGGAAGTGAATAATTAAGTTGAAAAAGTTTTGTATTTTGTTTTTTTCAAAATAATAAATTAAAACTGAATGCTATATTAATATACAACAGTCTAGTAATTAAACAGAAACTTTCAGCCGTTTATGCAAAAATTGTAATCTCTTGAGGTGTACTACTTTGATGTATGTCGCGCCGTTTTACTATTTATTCATCATAATACAGTCAATCAATTTAATTAACTTATCTATTTATTCCCATTCTATAATGTAAAAATACAATTATGTGTAACAATTAAAATGTTGGTTTGAAATATATTAACCAAATGAAAATAAATATTACTGAAATAAACGGTTATCACAAAACTTGGACTAAACAAATAATTAGTGCAGTTAAAAATTAGGTTTTGACCCAAGAATTGGCCGTAGCAGAATGAAATTTTACATACTACTAGTTTTTATCACAAATATTACGATAGTTTATCGAAAAACCCGTAACCGAACTCAAATTCGAATTCAAAATGAAAAATTGACGTTCTTTCCAATATTTCAAAAATTATAAGGTTTATAAAAAAATTTCTGTTTAAAAAAGGTTTTTATTAGTTTCTTTATAATTTTCTTTGTTTTCCTACAAAAACTGTTCGCAGAGATGCTATTTCAAATCCGCGGTACTGCCGCCAATACCCATTTTTGGTAACGGGGCTCATTATATTTACTATAACTCTGCTACAAGGAGTTGGAGAGATAAAGTTTAACAGTTATTTCTTTTCGTTAAACTCTCTACTTTCAGTTACAAATAAAAAATATGGATGTTTCATGACTCGGTGTGTTTCTTCCTCTTTTTCCATAACTATGATACTCTGTAACACAGAGCGTCCGAAATTCATAAAAATCTCAGTTCATCGATAATTGTGACAATTACTTATTGATAAAATTCGATATTATTAGTAGTACATTTTACGAGTACAAAGGTCTGAATAACAATTAGAACTATAGTACTTATTGAATTTTGATTTTTCGTATACTTATGTGACGGTTTACAAATTAAAACTTTTAACAACTTTCCTGTGACAAATGAATTATATAGATAAATAGATTATAATTAAATAAAAAAAATTATGTGAATAAAACTCATTATAGGTCATTGCACTTAAATACAATTGACAACACTGTCAGCAACATTTTTGTAGTATTCTTTTAAACGGTTTGTTTCTTAGCTAAATTTGTTTTGATATAGTAATAAAATAGTTTTTCGGTTTTGGTCTTGAAAATTTTGTTTCAACTTAAAAAACCGCTAAAATATTTTATGAGTAGGAAGGAAGAATTCCAGGTTAGCTTACAATCGGAATAGGGTGCAGATTACGCTAACAATAAGCTTACTTTTCAATGAATAAAGGGCGCCAGACTAGATTTCCTACAAAGGTTAATACGCCAACCAATTTACGCGGGCTTTCCACAAGTTATAGATAGAACACATCCACAGCATTAACAGTAACAGTTTGTATATTTATTTGTTTTATTTACTCGTATGGTACATTATACAAATATTGTATTGTGATGTAAGTGTTATGTATGGTGCCCCAGAAGATCAGTATAAACCTGTATAAAGTCTGTATACTATTGGCGCGGAGTAATAAATCGTAATTGCTTGAAATAATTCTTTATTTTCTTGTGAAAGCGGTATTTCTACGGTTAAGTAAAAACCAATAAATTCTAACCAGAAATACGATCATTGTGCCGCTCTTGCAGCATATCGACTCATCTAGGGTCTGAGAACAATAGTTTAATCTGTGTAAACACGTTGCCATCAGCCCAGGTACTGACGAAACGAGAATCATAGCCGTAGATGTGGGTATTATGAAAAGATACAAAAATAATGGTATATAATACGTAAGAAGTAAAATTTTGTAATGTGATCTACTATACAAATAAAATAAATAACATATAAATAATATATGACATAAATATAAAATAAAATAGTAATGCAGATATCGTCAGTACATTTATTACAATTACAATTAATTTGCGGAGACCGATTTTTAGGCATCAAAAAGTAAATTTGGCTAAATTATAAAATTATGTGGTTGTCATGGAAACTTATCAAAATGAATAGATAAAAGTTCAGGCATAAAAATGTTCATTTAAATAACAAGACATTAGTAGGTAAAATAGGTATATTTAAAAATAACTGACAATACTCACTCATGGTTACAATAAATGGTGTTTAGAGAGTAGAACACTGTTTCAGGCACATTACGCTTGGTCATTTAACTTTCTTCCTTGTCTGAAATTTCCATTTCGGAATCAGAATCGCTGTCTTGTGTGTTTACTGATATAATATTTGGCTCCAATGTTATCTCTACTAAATTATCCAGTTGCCAACATTTGTCTTCTTCCTTAACGACATGAGATACACAGTTCTTTCATCTTTCAGGTGCTACTTTGTTTAATGCATTTTCCAGAAGTTTTTTTAACGTTGTCGAGTTTAAAAGTAGTATTGTTACGAGCGACGTCACCTTTTACTTGAGCCCAAACCAACTCTATAGGATTCAGCTCACAATGGTAAGGTGGTCAACGCCCCGATTCTTTGTCATTTCGTCAATAACATGACGTATATACTTATTCTTATAAACTTTAATATCCAATAATTCTCTTTTCACCATGTCATCCTCAAAAGTTATATTCTTAACAGATAACCATTCTATAATTTCTGCTTTCGTCCAAGCGCTAGTAGGTAAATTTTGGTATCTTCGTGAGTGGTAGCTGGCGTTGTACATAACTATTATAGATCCTTGGGGTATCAAATCTAGCATCTGCTCAAAATATTCTTCAAACACGTTAGCATTCATGTCTTCGTGGTAGTCGCCAGTTTTCTTTGATTCGAATTCTAACAAACCACCATCTACAAAGCCATCTTCATTGCCAATATGAGTAATAATTAACCGTGTTCCTTTCCCAGAAGGCGGTCGAAATCCTGTCGATAACCCTTTTATAATTCCTTGTCGAGCACTCGTAACGGTATTATCATGCAATGTTTTTTTTTACGGTATGTCCTGCATTGATCCAGGTTTTATCCAAATAGAATATACGCCTGCCTTCACGCCTATATTTTCTTATTTCCCGAATATAATTTCTCCTCCATGTAATAATCTTTTGTTTTTCAATTAAAACGGATCTTCTATTTATCTTCTCCCAAGTAAACTTCAACTTGCGAAGAAGTTTCCACAGTGTTTACAACTCATTTGGGGTAGATTTTCATCCTCATTTACTGCTAGTAAAATCTTATCGATTGTAGGAATCTCTTTCCGTAAGTAGAACGAGTGAACCTTTCTACAAACAGAATTCCTCATTGCATCATCTAATTCCATCGGGCGCCGACCAGGAGATGGAAGTGGGTGAAGCCCAAATTTTTCTTTCCCTCACTAGTTTATAAATGGTGGATTTCCCGTCATTGCAGAACATAATCCTACAATATCATCGACACTTTTTGCAGGGTGTTGACATCGAACAGCGTCATGCACATTTAAAATTATAATTTTTCATTAGCAGATAACGCACCACTTTTAACACGTTTTGCTGGTGAAAAGTTTTCCATTTCAAAATTATTTGCACTAACACACAAACAAACAAACAAGCCGATTCATTGCTAATAACAAACGAAACATATTTTTCATTTAGAAAGTATACGAAGCCCTTCGGTCAAACAACTAATTATCTGTAATCTTTCGCAGAAATTACAACCCGTCTGCCGTAATGACTGCGCTTTTACCTGATGATAGATAATCCAACACACATTTTGACGCTAAAGAATAATTGTTTTAAAATTACTTTATTTAGCTATATCGATTCTTAATTGTAATAATAAGAAACAAACCACATAATAGTAAATAATTTTTTTTGAAATATTCCACAGTTTAATAAGATACAAATAGATTTATAACTTTTGTAAAACTCAGTATACGTACTTATATAAAATTAAAATTTAAAATAGACAAATTGAAAAACGACACATTTGTCATTTATCGATTTTAGAGTTTAATTTTATATTCAAATACTGTGTTTTACAAAAGTTTTAATATCTATTTGTATCTTATTAAACGGTTGAATATTGCTGAATTAAATTATTTACTATGAAAAATAGATTCCACAAAGTAAGGATTCAAACAATAAAAGAAACCACATAATAATTCATATCAAGGTAGATTTTACTGTTATAATATATTTACCTACTAAAAATATAATTTTCCATACGTATCAGGTACCTACGCCACTGCAATACGGGAGATTCGATAATTCTGACAGGTTTATTACTCCGCGCCAATAGTATACTGAGTATAGTGTGTTGACGAAACCGTGTGCAATAGTGGATTGGTTCGTCTTGGCAAAGCATTTACTTCAAGGTTTAGGAAAACCACTAAAAACTAAACATGCGAACCCTTACCCACCCTAGTATTTAAATGTAATAATATTAATTGAGTGTGTAAACATTATAGAAGGTAAATAAAAACATAAAATATAACAACACAGCCATTGCATGACGACATATAATGGACCGGTCCAAGCGCCACTCACGACAATGACGAGAAAA
The DNA here is from genome assembly GCA_030710515.1 of Abscondita cerata. Lineage (NCBI taxonomy): Eukaryota > Metazoa > Arthropoda > Insecta > Coleoptera > Lampyridae > Abscondita > Abscondita cerata. The sequence continues at coordinate 173,392 of JALBCR010000401.1, forward strand.
ATAATAGGTTAACAAAATAGCAAAACAAAATAATGGGAAAACAGATAAGAATATAAAATATTGCAGAACTTCAGATGTCCTTCAGATTCGTAAGCCATAATATAAGAGTCATGATCAATTTTATTAAGAGTATTGAATAGCATGTGTTTTTAAATACAAAATAAATTGTTACAGGGTAAATTATTCGTTAAGATTATTACCCAAATAATTGCTACTTTATACACGAGACCGAAATATATAAATTAAATTAAAGAGATTATCAGGTATTGTTAAGGTCGACAATAATCAGAGTACGCTGAGTGGATCCAACGCTAACGAACAGCCACAAATAAATCCAGGAACGTACCGTCGAATTTCTGATTGACTATAATAACTAAAGGAAAGACTATCAGAATATTTAACGTAAACGTCGGCCAGAAGTTCGATTGTACATCAAACATATTTTGATAGAGCAAAGGTACCATCGGAATTACCTACAAATCGTTTTAATTATTTGGGTGTTGATCTTAACTATGATGATATCCAATCGAAAGAAAAGTTTGATAATTTTTATTTTAGTTTAATTCACTGATGAGACGTACTGGTTATTATTCACGTTAACTCGACAGTCAAAGAAGAAAACACCCTCCAACAGTAGTACACGAACGCGGTGTAAAAATAATAAGTAGAAATTATCTGACCAATGTCGGTCTTTAGATTTGTTACAAATTACATCAGCATCGCTAATGCTACTGGCTTATCCTTATCCTTATCCTAATGATTTATTTATACAGTACTAGTATTTAAGCACGTTCTACGGACGCATAAATTTTGACCTATAACTTTTGACCTTAAAGTCATAGGTCAAAATGATGTATACAAAAGATGTTTGTCTGGTCAAGACAAACATATGTGGTAATAAAAACAAAAATTAATTTTGAAGTTTGCGGAGAATGGGTGTGGCCAGCCCCCCAGGGGGTTAAAATAGAGTTACAAAAACCTTTGCATCCAGACCTCTTTATAATCCTCTGTCGAATAGTGTATTCAGTTTTTTTTTATTGAAACATCTCGGAGGAGATGATAAATAGGCGGACAGAGATTTCATGGAAATTATATACACAGGTTGTCTGTTTTTCGAGTGCCACTATGAAGATCTCGGTTATCTTAAAAGATAAGAAGTCGGTGAAATTGGGGCAAAGTTGCGCATTTTTATGTTGAATTACAATCTTGAAAGAAATTTGAAATATCTTCAATAATTTTAAAAATATCAACATGGCAGCGAAACACCTGTTAACTTCATTTTTTCTTATGAACGCCATTTTGGATTTTAATATTTTTAAATGACGTTTTTTTCCTTACAACGATGTATCACACATAGTAATCTAGTACCACATTTTTGCTAAAAATTCAATTTTTCATTTTTTGCAAGCAGTGCTAAGGAAAAAAACAACGTTCTTTTGTTTTCAATAAAATTATGACATTTTGATCCGTTTGTTTAGTCGCGGCGTTGGAATTGGATTCGTTTTGCAAGAAAATTGTAATTCAAATCAGAACAAATACAAAAGAAATAGGTACCTAAAAATTAAAGAATGTAACATCACAACATGTGTTTAAACTGCCCACCCCTAATTCTAAGCACAATGCCACTTTCTTTCTCAGATTTGCTACAGCTCTTGAGACATCTTTGCGTCTAATCTCATGCCTGAGGGTGGTGATAAATATTTGACAAAGTTTGTCAGGATTGGTCATCGTCTATTGCCATTATTAGCAATAACGTGGTTGGAACACAACCCGTCTAGCATTGTGGGGCGGTGCGTCATCTTGTTGAAACCAGATAGCGTTCAAACGCTGAAGAGGAGCATTGTTATCCATAAAATCTGTGAGAAAATGTTTTCAGGAAATTTAGGTACCTATCAGCATTTAAAGTATCCTTGTAGATGTAAGGACCTATTATTGTATTGCCCAATAAACCACCCAAACGTTAAGGCCAAAACGTATTTGTGGTTGCCGTTCTTGAAATTGATGGGGATTTTCAATTGACCAGTATTGTTCATTGTGGCGATTAAACATTCCTGAATTGGTGAACTTACATTCATCAGACCATATCACATTGTTAAAAAAGTTTGGGTTCTTCTGAATTTGATTATTTATAAATGTACAAAAAGCTATCTGTCGTTCACGATCTCCGGGATGAAGCGTTTGTGAAATATGAATTGGCCAAGGCCGATATTTGTGATTTTTTAAGGTTTTTCAAACAACCTGATGTGACGGCAAATTTAGCTGTGTTGCAATTTCTCTTGAGGAAATGGATTGTCTTGCACCTATTTAAGAATTAAATGATGAACAAATTTGGTATTTGTAGACATGCAATAGTTTTACGGCGTGCAAAATTTTTTGCTCATGTTCATTAGTCCTATTGCCATATTCTTATCTAGGTTTTATAAATGACCCATATTAACCCAAATTTCTATGTAGCAAAGCAAAATATCTCAAACTGCAGTTATGTGGGCATTTCGATGTGAAGTGTACTAAATTTGTAGCATATCTCTTTGTTCTTTTCTTAATAAGGACCTTTTCGCAATAAATCTAGCACAAGCTTAAATACTAAGACATGAAATATTATCAAACTGTCAAAATTTTGTTGACAACAAAAAAACGTTGTTTTTTTCCATAGCCCTACTTGCAAAAAAAGAAAAATTGGATTTTTGGCAAAAATGTGATACAAAACTATTAAGTGTGATACATCGTTGTAAAGAGAAAAAAAAACGTCATCTAGAAATATTAAAATCCAAAATGTCGTTTATAAGAAAAAATAAAGTTAACAGGTGTTTCTCCGCCATGTTGAACATAATTGGAAAAGTAATGTTATATTTAAATTCTCCATAAAAAGTGTCTGAATAATGTCTTGGTTAAAAATGTCTAATCTGATTAGTTTATCTGCAAAAATTAAAAACAAAAATCAAAAATTTTCTTTTTTTGATATTTTCAAAATTATTGGAGATATTTTAAATTTCTTTTAAATTGTCATTCAGCATAAAAATGCGCAACTTTGCCCCAAATTAACCGACTTCGTATCTCTTAAGATAAGCGAGATCTGTAGATTTGTAGAAATCTTAAATCTCATTCTACGTTTGATTTAAATAGAAGCATTTACTATAAATTTTAATATTCAATTTAAAATACAAATAAAAATTTTTTTTTTATTATTTAAAATAAACTATTCAGTGTAATACATTACATAATTATCTAGACTTAGTTCAATACAAGATGAAAAAACCGGAGACAAAATGTCATAGGAACGGAAAGAGTTTGGCGTGAAAGTTCCTGAGTGCAAAAGTACCTGGGAACGAAAAGTTCGGGAACGAAATTACCGGATACAAAATACTGGGAAGTCCGTTACCCTCAACACATGTTTCGGCAAATGAATGTACGTTTGGTACACCTCGAGTGATTAGTATCTTTTCGAGTAGTCAATTTCAAAATTCAAGTTTCCGAATGTTTCTTTTACTTGGTGCAAAATATAAGAGAAAAGTTTAGTCAACAGGATTGCAGGTACTAGTCTTATAATTCATCATTACTGCATTTTCATAATTTTACTTTACGATGCTCTTGCCTAATGGGCAAGAATTATTACCCCTCTTGCTTTTCTTGAACAGGTTCCCGACATTTTTGATAGCCTGACGAAAAACAAAAATTTTCCGGCAGAACCTTAAAAGTTGCTGGATTATTGTGAAGACAATTATATTGGTTTCCATGAACTTAGGCAAAGGCATTCTTCTCAATTTTCTATTCCGTTTTGGAATATGTTTGACCGCACGATATCGAACCAGCATTGTACCAATCGCGTTGTTTCGTGAAATATTTCCCCTAAAATTCAGCAAATATTACATAATCACCGATTGATCCGATTCGGAGCTGGAGACCCAGTCAACATAAAACTTATAGAAGTTTTAGATTACGAAAACAGTGATTCCTTAGATTTTCTGTAAGGAGTTGCACATAATCTTGCGTTTTAAATCGTTGTTTAAGTAGTTTTTAATTTCTGCAGTTTTATAATAAATAAATATTGTCATTTTGATTTTAAAGGCAAATTGTGTTTAGGGGCAAATTGCCTAGAGGTAAATTGTAGGAAGCGAATTGTCATAGAAGCTCTAATGTACGTTGCTTAAATAAGAATACAATGTAAAATAGAAAAAAATACTAACATAACATATTTTTGAATTTTTTATCCATAAATATATAACGATCACATTAATTTTTGTAATTAAAACGTTAGTTGTTGAAAAGTATGTCAACGTATTTTTATATTATTCATTTTATAATGTAAAATTATTAAAGAAACAGTTAAATTGAAACAAAAATTATCAACATAGTCTGACAATAAAAAGTAAAACGGTGTGCTACATTGATGCCTTTTAAGTAAAAATGTATTAAAAAAAATATTAACCGGAAAAGTACGCTGATAAGCTAATATTTAAAAGTCATAGAATCTACGGACACAATTGAAAGAAATAAAAATGCAATGCACATCCCGTAATACTTATTTTTTAATATATTTTTAGGTGGTAATTTTCGAATGCTGAAAACATTGTATACAATTGTTGGTAAATCGTATATTGTAATTCAATAATTTCAAACATTTCTTAAACCTTTAGAAATAGGTAGACATAATGCATTTTAATAAAAATAAAAATAGTTAAATTAAAAATAAAATTGTAGTAATCTGTAGATAGTCCGGTAAGTAATTTATGCAATTGATAGTGAAATGAAAATATTCCGTTCTATTTAAGAAAATTCCTATTTCAATTTTCGAAATTAGAATTTCCTATCTACTTAATTTAAATCTCGATGAAATAAATTATATTTTTGTGCAACCGTACGCAAAGATACTATTTCTTGTACACCTGACGGTCTGCGAATTGAATATTTGCAGCATGATTTCTTTCGCGACCGCGAAACCGAGTCCGCTGAAATGTAAGAAAAGTCTGCTCAAATAATATACTGATTTATTATTATTATTATTATAACCAAGAGACCTACTAAAACTCGTTTTAAAGAGCACGTAGCTCAAGTCAAATATCTTCGCACAGATAGGTCCAGTGTTGCCATGCATATGCTTGAAAATGGCCATAGAGTAGGCGACATTGAATTAATTAAGAGGTTAGATAATAAAAACGAACTTGATTCTTATGAAAGTTTAGAAATTTTTAAAAACAGAAATTTGCATATAAATTATGATAATAACGGTCCATTAGGATTTTCGGAATGATTTAAGCTTATCTAAGAATCAATTAAGTTTAACGATCGTGATAAGCAGATAATATATACAGGGTGTCCCAAACAAAGTGGCCTATTAGACGTTTATGGAGAACTAATCGTATTTAAATTTAGACAATTAGTGATAATATATTATTCATACTGATTTTTAATTGTAAAATAGTTTCACCTATATTGCACTTCCGGTTGTACCGGAAGTCGACATCAACTTCTTTATGTTAAATAGAATGATATGTTTTTTATGATAAGCCAACTTCAAATAGTAACAAGTTGATTTTTTTAAATAGTACATACTAAATATTATTTAACAGGTTGATTCAAAATTTTTTTTGTGATTGATTGGTATAAGCATTACCTATACTCATTTCATACGGTTTAGAAGTTATTACGTATTTTTATAAAAATTATTTTTAATGTGGTAATATCTAGCTAACTATAGAAAAAATATAAGTATGAATTGGTAGCAAGATATTTAATTGTGAGTAAGTCAAAATCTAGGTAGCGGTAACAAAAATTAAAAATGTTTAACGGCAGGAGCAATGTAGGTTACAAATACTATACGAATAAATAAATAAACAAATAATAAAATTGATTTTGAATTAGTTAATATCCACAAAAAACTTAGTTATTAAATTGTTCAAAAGGACGTCTATTTTCTCTCAAACAAAGATGAAGTCTTCGTAGCACTTCTTGTGAAGTAGCTCTTCAAATATCACTTCTATTAATTCTTCTAACTGCCGAATTTATTCGACCTACCAGTTCTTCACAATTACTTATGGGAGTTGCGTAAACAATATCTTTAAATTTACCGCAAAATTAAAAATCGCAAGGAGTCAGATCTGGTACTCTTGGAGGCCAACGTAAAAGACCATAACGAACCAGCCACCTTACCAAACATATTGGTTAGTTCTTGAGTTGTAGCATGTGTACTATGACCTGGAGCTCCGTCTATTTGGTACCAACAAATCAAATATGTTTGAAAAGGAAGATCTGTTTTATTATTTTACAATATTACATGTTACCAATAATGCATTTTTTTCCCATGGTTAGCTAGATATTACAAAATTAAATATAAATTTTATAAAAAATAAGTAATAACTTCTAAACCGTATGAGATGAGTACAGATAATCAATCAATCCAAAAAAATTTCTGAATCAACCTGTTAAATAATATTTAGTATGTTCTATTTAAAAAAATCGACTTGTTACTATTTGAAGTTGGCTTACTTTGAGAACCAATGGTGGACGTCCTGAATACACTGAACATATTTTAATCACAGTAATGAATAAAACTAAGCTTCTGTTATAAGGAAACCAAATATAATTTTTTTATCTTAACAAAGTTCAAAAACATAAATTTTTAAAAAATGTTCTACAAATCAATATTGTTTTTTAAATTTAACGATATTTCAAAAACTATGGGAAGTAGATATTACAAACCTTAATAAAAGTTGTTTAAATTAGGAGCTAAACTCAAAAATATCTTAAAAAACATATCATTCTATTTAACATAAAGAAGATGATGTCGACTTCCGGCACAACCGGAAGTGTAATATAAGCGAAACTATTTTAAAATGAAAGATCAGTATAAATAATATATTATTACAAATTTTCAAAATTTAAATACGATTAGTTCTTCATAAACGTGTAATAAGCCATTTTGTTTGGGACACCCTGTATACGAGAATGTATTGATATCTAGTTAGCCTAGACCAGTTCCTTGCATAAACAAAATATTGCGTTACCATAGCAACAAACAATAACTTATTAGAAGTGTCAGTGTAAAGTTTGACGTCAAAAAAGTAAACCAGAGTCACGCAATAAATTAAATGAAAAAAGATGTCCACCGAAATCGTGAAAATCGAAAAATTGGAGTATCGAGCCATCATCAAGTACTTGTATTTAAAAGGTTTAAGAGGTAAGCAGATTTACGGAGATATGCTTAATACGCTTGGTGATCAATGTCCTTCGTATGCGACCGTCAAAAATTGGAATGCAAGCTTCAAAAGAGGTAAATTTTCTATTGAAGATGATGACCGATCGGGAAGGCCAGTTTCTGTGTCAGTCCCCAAAAATATCGATGCAGTTCATGACATGATTTTATTAGACCGTCGAATTGGGCTAAAACGGATATCTGAAGCACTGAATATTTCATACGAACGCGTTTATCATATGGTTCACGTCAATTTGGACATGTGAAAAATTGCTGCAAAATGGATCCCCAAATGTTTGAATGTTGACCAAAAGCGTGCAAGGGTAGAAGCATCGCGTTCGATCTGTGCTCGATTTGAAAACGATGTAGATTTCTTAAACCGAATTGTTACTATGGATGAGACTTGGGTACATTTCTACGATCCAGAAACAAGGCAACAATCGATGGAATGGCGACATTCTGGTTCTCCAAGACCTAAGAAGTTTCGTGTCCAAAAATCTGCTGGAAAAGTTCTTGCTTCGGTTTTTTGGGATTGCCATGGAGTAATCATGATTGATTTTTTAAATAAGAGTAGAACAATAACTGGAGATTACTATTCGATATTACTGACCACTCTACGGGAAAATATTAAAAGAAAAGACGCGGAAAGCTATCTATAGGTGTTTTGCTTTTGCAGGATCACGCCCCTGCCCACAAATCTCATGTCGCCATGCAAAAAATTCATGATTTAGGGTTTGAATTACTAGAACACCCCCTTATTCACCCGATTTGGCTCCGTCCGACTATCACCTCTTTCCTCAACTGAAAAAAGTTTAAAAGGGCATACATTTTCTTCCAACGAGGAGGTAATATAAGCTGTGGAGGTCTAGTTTGCAGGGCAAGAAGAAACATTTTTTTTGAAAAGTCTAGAGACGTTGCAGGTTTGCTGTAATAAATGTATCCAATTAAGAGGAGAATATGTTGAGTAATAAAATATTTTGACATTGAAATTTTGTTTGGTTCTATAGTAGGCTAAGAATTTTTCAATATATCCTCGTAAGCTTCCCGTTGTTTTTAATTTTAGTATTGGTATCGCTGATGATAACAGCTTAGCTGTTGAAACACGTGTCCGAGTAAAGCTTTTGGTGCAGTTTTTGGTGTTTTTCTGTTGGTTAAATTAGACGCTGCAGTTGGTGTTTCTTTCCTTTGAATATACTGATAGTGACTTGGAAATTAGTTTTAAATATTCCACCGAAATTGCAAATAATAAGCGTTGCGACATCTAGTGTCGACTCATGTTAACGCAACTAGTACGAAAATTCATTTGCATTAAGACAACTGCAATAATTACAAACGTTGCAAGTGACCATTTAATTCTGGAGAAATGTAAACGTAAATTGGAAAAAAGTTCAATATGTTTTTTAAACAGAAAAAGGTCCGAAAGTATTTCGAACAACATTAAAAAAAAAGAATTTCCTCTATGGAGTGTTTATTCCATGCGAAAAGGTGACTATTATGTTTTAGTTCAAATTAAGTTGTTACATAAATTTCCGTTGTATTGAAGCTACCTACTATTGAAGTGTTACAGAAAGTTGTTTTGTGAACCCCTTGGCCACGAAATACTTTAGTACCCTCATGATTATAACACCTCGGTTGTTTTTATAACTTTCCTCTAGGATTACTAAAGAGTTGGCACTGAAAACTTTATTACCTATTTGAGAAATATTCTGTTTTTTCTGGATATTCCAAAAATACATTTTTGTATGGTTGAATTGCGTGGAAACTATGCCACATTCTTTATTTTATTTAATTTTATATTTAAATATTATTTATTGTTAAAATATAAACTCTTCTGGGATTGTACCGTGTTGAAATGGTAACTTTAAACAAACAAACGAGAGTTCAAGACAAACTACTAAAATTTAAGTAATCAACTTGTCAGCCAGATGAACGTCACAGATTTTATTACCCAAGGCATTACTACTATCATAAGGCATAACGATTCATACGTTACATAAAGCACTTTTACTTTATATTTTTTTAAATTTCCATTGCAGTTTTATAATTTTTAAATATCTCAAAAGTTATTTGAAATAGGTATAGGGCATGTAACATCAGCTTACCTTTATTTCAGCTCTACAAACGAAATTAGTCTTCAAATACAGGGTGTTCTATTAAAAAAATTGCAACTTTGTCATCTAATTTTCTCTTGGCAAACCCTGTATTTTAAAAAATATTTTTAAATCATGCCCTAAAAGACTCTGCATACATGTACAAAAAATTGCCGCAACATATTGATGCGTTCTCCTTTGAGAGACTGTGGACCACCCTGTAGAAAATGCTCAAAATTGTAGAAATTCAACAATAGATCTTTTTTGTGCAGGATGATAGTGGGAAGAAGCATGTAAGTACCTGTCAGTAAAAATGACATTTTAATTTAATTTCACTGCTTGTTAGTTGGCCACGGTATTGTTGTTTTTGACATATGTTAATTTGTTTAACCGGTTCTGTCTCAAAGTTTAATAATACTAGTTTAAAACGTCTGTACGTTGAGTTTAATAATTGTATAGAAAATGTCTCGATTTGGTAAAGATAATTAACAGGTAATTAGAGAAGAAGTTTAAAATATTACACCAGATAACATCCGAAAATCAAAATCAAGTGTATGGAAACAGTTTGTTGAATTTTGTGACGAAAGTTGTATAATATTCATGAGTGTATAGTGTAGTACAACTGGCTATTATACTGAAAGACTATGCATTTAATATGAAAAAGAAAAAAATTTAAGATTATAAGGAAAGTGTGGTCAAAGTGACGTGGAACTCTACTGCTAAGCAGTTACAAGAAATTTATTACAAAAAATATAAAATAAAATTTAATCCGTTTTTGATGTGGAATTTGCGACCTCCAGATCTGCACGCGATGCTATGCGCAAAAAATTACAGAAAGACCCATTATAAAGAAAAATAAGTGCTTTAGCCTTAACCAGTGACGAATACAAAAAAATTATTGAAATGTGGGATGAAAATACTCCAGATGGATTGCAACGTAAATATTTTCACATAGTTACACATGCGCTGGCATGTAGAGGAGGGTAAGGATGTTCCGCGTGTACCCAATACTTCAAAGAAGCAACTGTTAATTTCGGAAACTCAAATGGTCGGATAGGATATAATTCAATATTCTCTAAAACCATACAAGGTGGTTCTAAAAAACTGTCGGATGATAAATGGTTAATTACGAATTTCGACAATCCACAAATGTGTCCGGTTTTTTTGTTTAATAAGTTGATAGAAAAAAGGGGAAATCTTATTCAGACCGACAGATTATTCTTAACACCAAACCCACACTGGAGTAAACCCACTTCGAAAGAATGGTACAAGAATACCCCAGTTGGTAAGAACATTGTATCTTCATGGTTTAAATCAGCAGCCTCTGATATAGGAATTGACACTAAAAAAGTAAAAATAACTAATCATTCTGCAAGAGCAACAGCTGTTTCGAATTTGGCTAAGAAAGGTGTTGGTGAACAACAGCTCATTAAAATTACTGGACGCAGTAATAGTCAGTCAATCAAACCTTAGTTACAATTGGACCTTGGCCATCATCATCAGATGATTGAATCCATGAGGAGAATTTCATCAAGTACTAGCAAGTTTAAACATGATCAGAGCACAATACAAAATAAAACAGAATATACCCAGATTCAAACAAATCAATTCAAGCCATTTATAATAATTGTGTTTTTAATATTAATAAAACCTATAATAACTAAATGTATTTTGTTATTATTTTGCTTAAGTCGATATCATTAGAGATTTGCCAATGAAGATATTCGTTCAACATGAAATAAGTTTTACAAAATTCATATAGATATATTTACCATATTTTGTTAAATAAAAAAAAATTACCAACTTTAGTTAAACCAAATGCTAAAACTTAGATGAGCACTAGCTCAGTCTATCGCCATTTAGTAATTTTAGTTAACTAAAGGTGGTAGAAATATATTTTTTTCAAGTATCATGATGCAATTTCAAAGAAATTCGTATGTAGGTATATGCACCATATTTTGTTAAATAAAAAAGTACCAACTTTAGTTACACTAAATGCTAAAACTCAGATGGATATTGGTTTAGAAAGGACTTTCATAATTTTAGGTTACTAAAGGTGGTAGAAATGTATATTTTGTTATAGTAATCCATAACACTTCTAGTGTAAAAAATATAATATTAACATGGTTTGTTGCACTAAGTGGCCGTGATATAGGCGGCCATGCTTTTGACAGATGAGGTTTATATTTGTAAATTACATTGAGTTACTGTATAATAAAACAGCTAACAAACATATTCTTATGTAAAACATTTCTTGTAAGCATTACCGTTAAACAATTTGAGAAAAATAGAATGCTTTGAAAAGTACAGTTTATGTAAATACTAAAAACTAATCAAAGCCTGAGTTAAAGTATCAAGTGTGTTATAACATTGAACTCAAAATGGTGCATTCAAAAATTTAAAAATATACAGGGTGTTCTATTTAAAAATATACAAGTTATATTAATAAGTTTGACAGATGATTTACTTTTGTTTTTTATTATGTGTAAAAAAACTTAGACACTCACCCTAGATGTCAGTTTTTGTCCTATCTTTCTATCTTCTTGCCATGGTAACTAGTCAAAATTAAGGCATCTTATTGGTTAAAAAGTAGAGGTGTGAAATTGTCAATAAAACAAAATACATATTTTTTTTATTTTGAAACTTTAGAATACGTCTAACGGTTGGTTTTATTTCCACTCTGTAATTGTAGATTGGAAATGGTATTCAATTATGTCGTGTTATGTTCTTTGGTAATTTCAAATAAATTCAATAAATAAACACCAGGAACCCAATTTTTGAATTGTGAGAAATTATTTTTTTATAAGGAAGACGAAAATTTCCTTGAAAACGTAAAGTTGGTATTCTTGAAAATTTCCGATATGCTTTGTTTCAACATCGCAAAAAAAGGAATAGGAGAAGACAAATTTTCAAGAATATTATGTTCAAGAAAGTTTTCGTTTTTTTCATAAGAAAATAATTCCCTTTAATTATTTGTTACGACTATCTACGTACTCCTCTATTCAAGCAGACTAAGTGTGACTTATAGAAACAAACTAATAAATATATAGGACTTGACCTCTAATTCTAAATATCAAAATAAAATTGCGTAGTTTGTTTTCAAATAACATTTCATATAGATTAATGGAAAAACTATAAAACATTTTTTTAATTTTTTTTGTTATCATACGCCAATGCTTCTGACTGACGTATAATATAAAAACAAGTAATTCTTGTGGATAAAATATTGCCATACATCCACAGCGCAATTGTTGATAAAGTATTTCAGGTACAACGTTAAATACTTAATTGATCGATACATTTTATGTAAAAATGATGCTAACGAATAAGAGTTTCATAATGTCTAACATTTTTAGTCGCTAAATTATTTTAATAAAATTGTGTCAATCCATCTCTAATTGTTTTTACCCACATCAATCAAATACAGCCAGAGGACTTTTGAAGTTTTACTTAATCTCCATCATTATGGTTACATACGACTGTATGTGGACACAACTAGTTGACCCTAATCAATCAATTAAACGAAGTTTTGTATGTTTCGAAACTAACCTCAAAGTTTAATTTAACACATATTTACACGTAGCAGTAATTAAAGGAGCAATAACGATTACATTACAAAATGTACTCTAAAATATGTCTTTGTATATTCTCTATTATTATTATTTTACTAATTCTATACTTAAATCCGGTAATAGAAGTATATTTTATTTTTTAAACTTAAGATACCTATAACCGAAATTTAATCAATGCTTGCGAATAAATTGGCATCACATTAATTCACTGCTTTAATTTTTTTATGGCTAAATGAAAGATCTACTTTTTAGTTTTTAACGGTTGAGGTTTACAACTAACGACGGCTCTAGAGGAACGACCTAAAAAAAAGAAACAACCAAAGTAAACACGGATCGAAGTAGCGCACTAGGTTCGTGGAGAATAAGGTATTTATAATAGGTACAGCAGCAGCAGCGTCCGGCTTTGTCAATGAGTGGGGGTCCTAATAAATTAAACTACTGTCTAACAAAGCGCCACCTGCTGAGTAAAAGAAAGAAATAAAACCGACTAACAGGAGATCAGCAGGTTTTACTTAAAGCCTAATACGCTAGATCAAACACAACACAAGAGAAAGACAGACAATTTAATAAAACAACAAACAAATCTTAAAGTAATCGGTGAATGTGACATAACTAGAGAGACTGTTGCATATATACACGTACGTTAGAAGTTGCTTCGCTCAATAATAAATAAGGCTCGCAATTAATGTGCCGAATTTTTGGTAAGCTTAATGTAAAATTAATGTTAACGTTCTAATTGAAAATTTGCTACTCAGAAGACTCTGCATGCACATATCACTTACACACGGCGATTTAAACTAACTTAAACTAAGATTAAAGAGGCAAGTACCTCCCGCAAACCTAAAAAGCCTTTGTTTTCGCGTCAACTTCTCTAAGTAAAGCGCCAGAGTCTGTATTAAGCTGGTTAAAAAAAACGTTCAGTTGTGGATAGTACACCGAATACAGATATACTTAAGCACTAGAAATCAAGCCGTTCAATGTTATATGTACTTGAGCTTCATATGCATTAACACTGAATAAGTTACTTAAATAATAAAACCTAGCTGTAATCTGTTGGATGCAGTTCCGAGAATAAGAGTTTCCTGCAATGCGACGATATCGACAGTTCGGGAAGTTAGAATTCGTCTTAGGGGAGATGTGCAAAGAGAAACGGAAGGCAATAGGCTCCTTCGATAGAGTTATAAAGTATAACCAACCCCTATTACACGTGGTATCTATCGGTTGTCTGCAGCTTAACTAATGCGAAACCGTGGTCTAGTCTTTAATTAATAGGGAAGGTTTTAATCAGCTACCCCAACACCCTCAAGAGTTATCCACGTATAACACACAGCGAAATCATAAGGTCAAGCAACGTGGGTGAATTTAGCCAGATTTAAACTTAACCAATAATTTGTATTGAAAATCTTGTAACACATATTAATGATTTTTGTGTAAATTTCAATTTAAGATGCACGCTAAACCACCCGTACGGATAAAAGAAGATGTCCGCTGTTCGTCTAGGAAACGAAAAAAAAATTAATTTTTTACCAGTAGAAAATCATGAGAATGCGCGCCAAATACGACTTTCATCGTAACATATTACTAGCGACACACGTTTTAATAGTGGTCTCGACACACGTCTTACATTCAGAAAATAAACCCATAACAAGTTACTCAATAAACCAAACCAATCTGAAATAATTTACTAAAATAGGTTTGCTTTAATGGAACACCCTGTATATAAAATTGAGCTTTACTTTTATACAGGTTTTATATACCCAAATATTATTAAATTATGTTCATTCTATTTAAAATGCAAGGATTTAGAAAAGAATGCATATCCCATGATAAATATATTATTATTATTATTCAAATCATCCTTCTACCTTTCGATGTAGGATATAAATATTACGTTAGATATTATTATTGTACATTTAAATTTACAAATTTCTTCCATTCATTCTTATTACACGCCATCTTCTCTGCTTCTTTCCATGTTTTTCCTTTTTCTTCTAATATTCTTCCCACTTCCCCATTTGGAACTTTTGTTTTCTGATGCCTTTTTAGAATCCTTCAAAAAATTTTATTCACGCAATGGGTTGCCAAAGGATGTATTTTCTGATTGTGGAACAATTTTTGTTGGTGCTGCTCGTCAGTTAAAGGAAGTTTATGATGGTTTCATTCATCGTCTAATTAAGTTTATATTCTTGATCACACATTACATTTTGGAATTAATTGGTCATTATCTCCGCCAACCTCTCCACATTTTGGAGGTCTCTAGCAGGCATGCGTAAAATCAGTTAAGAACCATATAATCCGTACCATTGGTAATAAACAGCATGTTTTTGGAGAATTTATGACACTCTTGTGTCAAATCGAAGCCGTTTAAATTCACGGCCATTGTGTCCGATTTCGTCTTCGTTTGATAATTTTAAATTCTTATCACCAAGACATTTTCTTATTGGTTCATGATTGACTTCACTTCTTTCTCAAAATCTTACAGATACGTATTCAAATAGATTCAATCGTTGGCAACATATCACACAAATTATTCAACATTTTTGGAATATCTACACACTCTGCAACAGCATTTGAAGTGGTATAAACATTCGAGGCCAATTAATTAAGAGATTTAGTCATTATCCGTCAAGTAGATACTCTGCCATTATTCTGGCCTGTTGTAGCTAGGGTTCAAAAATGTCATCCTGGAACAGATGGAATAATACTGGTTGTAACTCTTGTTCTTCCTAATCGAACCATTCTTCGACGTGCTGTTCATTCATTGGCTTTACTGTTACCTGAACCCGTTGATGAATCAACAACTGAATTAACAGATAGCAATAAATGAATCTGATAATTTCTTATTTTATTTTACATTTTTTAATTTTTTCATTATTTTATGTTCAATTCATGTTTTTTTAAAATCTCTAAATAGATTTTGTTTATTGCATTTTATGTATTTTTTAATTGTTACTAATTTTAAGGTCACTGTTAATAATTATTTATTTAAAAAGAAATAGTTTATTATAGATTTTTCATAATAATAATGTTCATTTATTAAAGCGAAATATCATCAACGTTTTCTGCTATAAATATAATAACAATCATTTTATCTTCAATACGAGTTCTACTTTTTTTATATACACACTTATTTTAAGTCTATAAATATACGATAGCGCATGTACATACTTTATCAATTATATATGTTTTGATGTTTTTTTGTAAACTTGATTTAAATTTAGACAGACAAACGTCAATCAAAATTATTTGGAATTATAATAGAATTTCAACAAAACCGAATTTAAGGTGATTGTTTACCCGGATTGTATCATCAAGATTTGGATGTTTTTTTATACTGGCTGAAATTTCAAATGTGTTTTTATTTGTGCGTTACAGTCGTGGGCATTTGAAAAGGAGCATATACATTTTAAGCAAATACATTTTTCAACTTTTAGGTTATTATAAAAAAGAAACATTTTCATTTTGATTAGTACGAGTACTATTCTGTTTATTTGTAAACATAAATACAAATTAACAATCTTTAACTTTATTTTCAATATTTTTTAAAATTCCTTTTTATCAATTATTAAGTCAATTATTTTATTACTACATATTTTTAAAATTAATTTTTTGGATTTAAGCGTTAGCATAAGAAACCGCGATAAATTTGTTGTATTAGTAATTGTCAATTCTATTACAATTTTATTGTATCCTTGTACTGTTAATATTGCTAATAATGAGTGAGTTTTCGACAGCAGAAGTAGAATGGTTTATTCCACCGGAAAATCGAATGGAAATTGTTTATTCGCAGCTCATAATTATAAAGCAGATAATCAGGAACCACAATAATACCTCCGAGCTGAGATTCAAACAAACTACAATTGCCAACTATGAGAAAAATACTAGAAAACATGTTTACTCTGAAGAGGATGTGCTATTTGACATCGTTATTGGTATTAACAGTTGAGAATCCTACCATTCGAGTACAACAAATAGCAGATAACGTTGGAGCTTTGAAGATGAATGTAAATAAGGACTGAGGGCGAAAAACATTAACATTGAAAAACTTGCATAACTTTTAAACCGCTAAATAAATTTTCAAAAAAATTTAGTTTTGGATAGGTTATTTATTATATAAAAATTAAGAAAAACAAAAATCAATCAGACTTATCGTCACAAAAATTTTGAGCTTGTCGGGAATGGTCTCCATCATGGCTTTTATGGTGGTGCTCGACACTTTCTTGTTCGCTACGGTCCACATTTTTCTAAAACTTTCAATCGATTTTGTAGCCTTTTTGTCTGCTTCAAGCTTCTTTTCACCAAAGCCCAGTACCGCTCGATTGGGCGAAGCTCAGGGCAATTTGGTGGGTTAGCCTCCCTGGGTACAAAATCGACATGATTCTCTTCGTACCATTTTTTTGTCTGCTTACTGTAATTTTACGAAGCTAAATCCGGCCAAAAAAATGTGGATACCTTATGTTTACTCAGAAAAGGCCGCAATCTTTTTGGAGACACTCCTTCGTGTAAATATCGGAGTTAATTGTTCCATTTGTTATGAAAGATTGGCTTCTTTCACCGCAGCTACAAATCGCCTGCCAAACGAAATATTTTTTTGGAAACTTGGACTTTATTTTAGTTCTGAACTTCTTAGGAAGATTTTCTCGTTCACAGGAAACATAAAACTCCTGACCAGGTAGTTGAGAAAAATCGGCGAGGACGTAAGTCTCATCGTCCATCACCCAACATTGACGTTTTTGGAAAAAATCTGCTTTCAACTTTCTGGCTCGTTTCTTGGCTTCAATGTTTTTCTCCGCATTACGATCTGGAGTTGTTTGAACTTTGTAGGACTTAAATCCACCCTTTCTTTTTATTTTTCGAATTGTCTTTTCCGACAAGCGCAGCAAATTTCCGGTTCGATATTAGCAGATTCTTAACCATCGCAGATATTGCCTTTTGCACCTTTTTTGGTGAATGAAAACCCTCTAGTCGTTCACTTCTTGGTTTCCGTGTTATGGTAAAATCTTCCTTGTACCGCTTGATGACTTTTGCTGTCACTTGCCTGCAAACTTTTGCCTCCTTTGCAATGCCAACGACTGACCATTGTGGATTCTCAACAAATTTTTTAATGATTAATCTATGTACTTCCACTACTTTTGCCATTGTGAACACAATTTGACTCAAATTCCATTTTTATCGAGTACAGCACCGTATCAATATCTGACAAAAACAGATTTTAAATGCTGACACGTTTAGAGGAATTCTTCTCGTATTTGACACTTCCTTATTAAGATACTCCTTTCGACTATTTAAAATAATGTTTCCAGCAATGTTGTTGTAAATTTTGATGATCTATTTTATAACTAGAGTTGTCAATAAAAACGTTTTGATGAAACGTGTATTTTTGATAAAAAAAACAATTATGGATCATATATTCATACATAAAAAAACAAATTTGACGGCTAACGATTGAGTTTTAGTACACAGACACTAATTGCAAAGTTGTAGAGAGTTTAATTCTATATTGATCAAGGGAAAAATATATAGGGTGTTCCATTTGATTTAATCAAGTTATTAATAACGTAAGTTATTTCCTCCAATTTTAATTTAATTTAAAAAACTTGTCCTTTTTAGGGACCCTTCGGGGTTGGAGGTAGTGGTTTAAAATTCAAACTTTTACGTAGAACTGGCCGACGTTTTCCCCTCAAGCGGGAGTTTTTTCAAGGCTGAAATTTTTATTTGTATGAGTATTTTTTTTAAATATATAAAAATATACGTACAAAAAGGATTATAAGTAAATACGTCACTTCACAATTTTACAATTGTTTCGTTAACCATTATTTTAATTAAATTATTCTAAAAAACTACTAAGATAAAGGTTTGCAAAAAGGTTTTTCAAATTATATAAAAATAAGGTGGGCGTACTACACTATGATAAAAGAGATCTTCTAAAAATGATACACATAAAAGAAGATCAACTCAATAATTTAACTAATTAATAGAAATAAATAAATAGCAACAATAAAATGTAAATAAAAAATACAAAATTAAAACATGTAATAATTTTTACTAAAGTTGGTACTTACTAACTGTACTTTATTAAAAACTTTATAATTTAAATTTATATATTGTTAATGTTTATGTTGCGTGCGTTCTAAAATTAAATCGGTTAAATACATAATAAAAATTCATGTCAACATTACCGCAATCAATGTAAAATACACTATGGGTAAACCCTTAAATTTAAATTACCAGATTACAAAATATGTTAAAAGATCAATTCAAATTAATTACCTTTTTATATAAATTAAAAAAATTAAGCATCTAAAACGCAAAACTGGAAATAATATAGTTTAAATTAAATTATTGATGTGAAGGAACTCCAACTTTTTTAACCAATAACCTACATAACGAGCCGTAAGAAAATTTCTTTTATATTTAAAATCTAAATGCTAATTTGTTGACCCACAGCATAATAAACACGCAGCAGCGGCACCACCCTTTAGCAGCGGCACCACCCTTCAGCAGCGCGTTGGAAATTACTCTTTTAAAAAATATGATTATGCATTAAAATTCAGTTAGAAATTCTAGTTATCGCTCTAGTTGTGAATGGGTAAATTGTATCCCCACCAGTTCTAAACCAAATTAAAAGTCTGTAGGTTTGTAGAAATCGCGTTACAGACTTGCATATTTTTTATGGTATGGCCGAAAATCAATAAACCAACATACTACTCTTGAAATCTTGTTTACAAGATGTTTTACAAAAATTAATAATTCATCATTCATCAGTATAATTTAACTAATAATAGAAATAAAGTACTGACAGTTTGCAGCAAACATTTTTAAATCAAATTTAAATTCAAATTTTATATTTCACGAACAAACATTTTCATATTTCATTAAAAACATATTCACAAACTTTTCGCCAAATTATTCAACTTTATGGAGGCAATAAGATCAAATAAAAAATAAACGGCAACTTCTGGAAAAATTTGTACGATATATTTTTTTGTAAAATGAAATAATTTGAAGCGTAGGTACAAACAACTTTAAATTATTAAATTAAATTAAAAGTCTGTAATTTTAATGAGCATGAATTTCGAATTTTGACAATTTAACTAAAGAATTGCAACTATAGTTGGATCATTGAATAGTAGTAATTTTTATAAAAACAACTTGACCAATTTTTTACCGTAATCATGACAATATTATTGAGAGCTTTATTTATCAACCTCGCGTTTGACAAATTGGTTTAGTCTAACAGTATCTTGAATTCTTTTCAGTTGATACATTTTCATATTTTATTTTATGATGATGTTTAAGTTTCAAATTTTGTAATAATAAATATTTGAAAGTTATATTACTTGTGAGGTTTCTTTTACATACTTTTTTTGTCTAAATTGCGTTTTATGTTTATTTTGGATTTTTATTATTTGTCTTTAATTATCCACATTTTATTACAGTATCTAATTCATTCACTTGATGCTAATCGCAGAATTATAGTCTAATAATCTAAAAGAAAATATAAACTCTTAATTGACTTCTGAAAATTGCATTAAAAAGAACGGAAATAATGTCAAATTAACAGATATAGTAGGCTTCATTAATGAACTGAATCTCTAAAACTTATACCTAATCCACAAGTTTTTCTTAATATTGAATTCGTATATCAAGTCCGTTTACATTACGAATAGGATGACGTCAACGTCAGTAATTTATTACAGCCAATATATAACATTGAAAATTTTCTGTTACCATAATGTAAATTAAGTAACTGTAGGCTTATACCAAAACTTCACGATGTTATCATATACTTTTCAATGTAATTAGAAGTGTAGGTAGTAGAGAAGGAAATTTATATGCAAACATGACAACGTTGTAACGAACTGCTGCGTGACTATTGTGAACAAACTTTAGTTTAAAATTTTCTCAAATGGAAGAATGTAAACTAGTTTACATCATTTTCGTATTATAAAAATCCATGAAATTAATGAAAGATTTTGCATAGATTTTATAATGTTACTTGTTAATATTCTTAACCCTACAGTACCCGCTCCCGGTCCGTGAGACCGACACTTCAATTAAATTTGTTAAAAATCGTTTTGCGCGTGCGTTATGCAGTCGCGCGTTTATGTACCTTCCTATAATTGTTTACTAAAGCCCAGTTCTTAGTTTTACGCCAGTAGGTGCATCTGTGCAATAATTTCATATATGTTAGGTCTCAAAGACCGGAGCGGGTAGTGAAGTAATATTTTTATGTTGGTGTAAAAATTTATGCAATTCTAATAGGCAAACCGCTGAGTTATTTAATTAGTAAAAATTATATTGATTGCTTACAATCATGGGCGATTATGAAAGAGAACAGGCGCGACTTCAAAAGTTATGGGAGGAGTTTCCGTTAGACGAAGCTAACAACGACGTAGAGTTTGATGATAACCCATCATCTGATGAGGAAGATGCAGTTGAAATAAGGAAAAGTGACAGTGATACGGAACAAGAAATATCAGACTTCAATAAAATGGATGTTGATGCAATCGAAGTAAAAGATGTTGAACCTAGTGGCTTATATTATATAGGAAAGGATAACATAACAAAATGGAATAAACATGTTCCAACCAAGAATGTACGTACCAGACCAGAAAACAAAGTTTCACGAATACCGTTTTCAAGATTACCTACGTCGTCACTAAAGAAACCATTGCAAATTTGGAAATATTTTGTAAATGACCAGATGTTAGACTTGGTAGTACATGGGACAAACATTTTTATAAATTCAATCGCACATAAGTATTCAAGAGAAAGCGACACAAGGAAGACAGATAAACTTGAAATCCAAGCCTTATTTGGACTGTTGTACTATGCAGGGATTCTAAAAGCGAATAACTTAAATACCAAAGACTTATGGAGGACTGACGGATCAGGAGTGGAAATTTTTAGACTTACGATGTCCCTAAACCGGTATCGATTCCTTCTCAACAGTCTAAGATTTGATGATAAACGAACAAGGGAAGCTAGGATTTCTCTTGACAGACTCGCCCCAATTCGAGAGTACTTTGACTTGTTTGTCGACAATTGCAAAAATGGATTCAGTCTGTCAGAGTTCGTCACAATCGACGAAAAACTTGAAGGTTTTCGGGGCCGATGTCGATTCCGCCAGTATATACCATCGAAACCCAACAAATATGGCGTTAAAATCTTTGCCATGGCAGATGCACGTATGTATTACACATCAAATTTAGAGGTATACGTGGGGCAACAGCCGGAGGGCCCATTTAAAAAAGTAATAGCCCTGACGATATTGTCCATAGACTGTGCGTACCCATATACAACTCGGGCAGAAATGTGACGTTAGTTAACTGGTTTACCAGTGTTGGTTTGGCGAACAGTTTGGTAGAAAAAAAACTAACAGTTATCGGAACACTCCGAAAAAATCAGAGAGAATTACCAGTAGAATTCTCAAAGCCCACCAAACGACCTCTTAAATCAAGTATGTTTGGGTTCACAAAAAACCCTAGTTTCCTACATACCAAAGAAAAATAGGAACGTGCTATTAATTTCTACCTTACACCATGATGATACCATTGATCCTAATAGTGGAGACAATCACAAACCAGAAATCATTACAATGTATAATGCTACGAAAGGTGGCGTGGATGTGGTTGATAAATTGTGCTCCAACTACAATTGTGCTAGGAAAACACAAAGATGGCCCATGGTAGTTTTCTATTCAACTTTGAATGTAGCTGGTATCAATAGTTTAGTGATTCACCGAGTAAATAATTCAGATGCATCTATAGTTCGAGGAGAATTTTTACGACAATTATCAATAGAAATGATCAAGTCATATTTACGAAAACGAGTCAATATGCAGAATCTTCCCAGAAACACCAAACTACGAATTCAAGAAATCCTTGAAATTCAAGAAAATCAACCTGTTGCTCATGGCATTCAAGAAACGGGAAGGTGTTACTTATGTGATTCAAAGAAAAACAGAAAAACGCGTTATTCCTGCAGGCATTGCAAGAAATTCTTGTGCCTAGAGCATATACATCCAGTTTGTGAAAATTGTATAGAATAGGCGTTGTTCATGCATATTGTTACGGTATTCGTTGCTTTCATTATTATATTTTGTTTGCTATTCAAAGCTAAATTTTTATTCACGCTACCTTATAATATATTATTTAGTTTTCGATAAGTATGTATTTTTACTCGTTTCAATATCATAATATATTGTTTAGTTTTGAATGAATATATATGTTTGATGATGATCTTTATTGATGTTTTTACAACTTTTAGCACAATTAGGTAAAATAAATCAATTAAATTACGTTTCCAAGAGTATTCTGGTGAGTTCGGTGTCTCAGACCGGCGCGTGTAACTACGTTTCATAATTTCAAACGGGTGCTGTAGGGTTAATTAGTGTGCTGTTGACTTGATGGTGACAGTTTGGTGTCGAAACTGAGTGTCACTTAATTTTTGAAATCATAAAGTTCTTGAAAACCTTATTAAAATCATTTACGAATATTTATTACTTTATTAATAATAATTTCATTAAGAAATTTGACAAACTCATTGAA
This sequence comes from Abscondita cerata, assembly GCA_030710515.1. Lineage (NCBI taxonomy): Eukaryota > Metazoa > Arthropoda > Insecta > Coleoptera > Lampyridae > Abscondita > Abscondita cerata. The sequence continues at coordinate 196,796 of JALBCR010000401.1, forward strand.
CACAAAATTAGTTTTAGGAGAACATCCAATATCAAAAATATTTTCCCATTATTTTACACCATATTTTGAAAAAACTGGAATTCGCAGATTAACTTGTTCAAGTGGTAAGTTTTATATTGGCAAAACTTTGTGAAGCTTTAAAATTAAACTTCATGAACACTTAAATTCGAAAATATAGTCAGATTATTTTAAAAATTGAAATTAATATTAATAAAAATAATATACAGGGTTTTCAAACTTAAGTCGGCACTATTGCTAACTTTGTTATTATTAGTGCTACATAGTCGGTTAAACAGGCAAATTAGTAGCATTTAACAGAATAAAAATCGAACATCGCATTCGCGAGTTATGTCAAATTGTTCCATTTTTTCAAATGTATACAATATCTCAATTGATAGAAAATTGAATACTGAACAAAAACTGTCCCATTATTTTTTATCCTAAAGTCCAAATGACAGAGCTAAAGTCAAAAATGGCAGAGCTATTGATGATTTTTCAAATTGGTTAAGGTGGCTGTGTTGGTTATAACTTTGCCTTACCATAAAGTAGAAAGTAGGAAGAATGTCAGACCCGTGGGTGGTCGAGTAGTAATGCCAAGAACGTAGTCAAATTTACTAGTCGGAAAACCGTTGGTCGAGGCGGTTTGAATCTTGTTCACGGCAGACACTTAAAAAAAATTATTTCGTGATGAGGATAGATTAACATATAAAATTTACGGTGGCTATATCTAGCAGAAGTTGTAAATGAAATGAAAAAAGGAATATCCATAAAGCGAAAGGATATGGTTTATTTTAATTTATTCTGTAAACATTAAAAGAAAAATTCAAATTAGATGCTCAAAAACGTCACCGTCTTGGTCCAAACATTTTTGAGCCCGTCTGTAAACGCTTTTAGTGGCTGTAAACTGTTTACCAGTGAAATTTCAATTTGACATTTTAATCCTGATGACATTTATACAACAAACGATTGCAGTTTATAAAATCACAGTCACTTTAAACTTAAACTTTAAATTTGAAAAATCATCAACATCTCTGCCATTTTGACTTTAGGATAAAAAATAATAAGACACTTTTCATTCAGTATTCAATTTCCTATCGATTGAAAATATTGTATACAGAGTGTCCTATTTGAAAAAATTGAACAATTTGACATAACCCGCGAACGCGATGTTCGATTTTTATTCTGTTTTCACCATAGTGATGAAAGAAACAAATACTACCAGTTTGCCTATTTAACCGACCCGGTAGCTCTAATAATAATAAAGTTAGAAATCGTGCCGAATTAAATTTGAAAACCCTGTATACGATATTAATTGCAAATAATGTTTATACAATCTTTAGCTGCTTTTGTAACCCTAATCTTGGTACAAATTATTTACCATTGCCGACAGATTTTGCAAAAAAAACGTTATTTACGTCAATATTTGTTAGAATTTTTTGAGAGTGTTTTTCTATCTCAGATATGCTATCACACCTTTTACTTTAGAAGAACTAAAGCATGCATTCAAAAAAACAAAATTGAACAAATTGCTGGTTTTGATGGAACACTTCTAGAATTTCTGAAAAATTTGGGATATTATTTTTTGAAGTGGATACTTATGTTTTTCAAGGGTATTTGAGGAGTGTTTTCACAAAACGTAACATATCCATGAAAAAAAGAATAGAGAAATTTGACCAAATGTGATTTAAAGCTAGTTACAGAAATTGAAAAAAAACTTATTGCATAAATTTATTTAATTTAATTACTTTATTCTGATATCTGTTTTCTGTTATTTTTTCTTTATGGGCTTGATAGATATCGTAAATTTTTTATTGGACATGTTACATTTTGCACAAACATCATGGACGTGTTCTGTTTTGCGCGGATAATAAGTTGGACACGTCTCTTTTTGTTGTAGTTTTTGCTATTTTTTTATTCTTTTTTCAAGGTATTGAAATAGAACATCTTCAAAACCTCTTTACAATAACAGAAAAAAACACAATAAAAATGGTTGTAAAAAAATTAAATGTGGTTATTCGCACAGTCTGGTTCTAAGCAATCACATGATTCTTCTTCTCCATCTTCTGTAACTTGGCTTTGAGCTTCTGGCTCACTTACTGCTTGAACTACTATGTCTTTGTAAAATTTTAGTTCTTCCCTATCTTCCCATTTCATGTTGCGCTCTTTGTCATTATAAAGTTTTTCTAATAACTGTTTTACGTTTTCTTCCTTTTCTTGTTTTATTTCATTTTCAATGGGTTTCTTTTTCAATTTATACGATTGTTCTTTTTATCCTCTTTTCAGTAATGACAGAAAACCAGAATTATCATCGAACCTGTAATAAGCACTCCCTTATACTTTATAGTAACTGTATTTTGTCTAGTAAAAAATTTTTGTATTTCTATTCTTTTCATTTCTTTTATTGATGGTATTTTATTGTAAATTGCCTCTCCTATATTTTTTATATCAAAAAAATTCCAGTCTTTCCCAAGTGCTTTCAATACACCAACTTTTGAATCATTCTCGTTGTATTCTTCCATGCTAATAAGAGTCTCTTTTTTCTTAAACAGCTTCTCCACTTTGCCAAATGCTCTGTCAGCAGAAGGAAAACTGTAACCTCGCACTAGAAAGTGGACTACAATATTTTTCATAAAACTGGGAGTTTCTCGTAGCCAATATGATAGTGTATGAATGATGTATGAGTTTTTGTTCTGGCCTCCGCAGCCATCACAAAATAGTCTCAATGTTTCACAGCCTGTGAGGTTCAAAGATCGCAAGTAAAAAAGCAGTGCTGATCCCACTTAGGTGCATCCACGTTTCGCTTGGTGTTCCGCCCAAGTGTAAAATGTTGGGTACCTGCTTTGCATGTCGACGCAGCAGAATGCATAAAAGTTTATTTGACGGAGGTAAAAGACATCCTGTATTGGTGTTTTAGGCAGAGGGTGGACCTGCTGCAGATCAAAGGCAAAACATATACTATTTGGAGGTGTCTCCTTGGCTAATTTGTAAAACGCATCAGCGCGAATCTTGTAAATTCGCAAATCCGTTATGGACATTGTTTTTTCGTCTTCGTTTTGACTTTTAATAGCATTTTTCAAGTTAATGCAAGTCCCACATGCATCAGTTGCTGGTGATTTGAAGCCAATGTTGTATTCGTTGTAGAAAACGTTTTTAAACATTGAATGAGAAACTTTACTGTCCGGAACTTTGAATTGTACATATGAATAAGTTTTTCCAAATTTAAATCGCCGGGCAAATATATGCGACTCGACTTTTTACGATTATAATGGCTCTCTGTTGCTGGGAGTGAGCCTATAAAGTTTCGTACCTTTTCCTTCTTATCAATACTTTTGAAAGATAATTTATCGCCGCCACGTCTTTCTTTGGGAATTTCTCCTTTAATAAGGATTTTGGCTACAGTCCCTATTCTACGTTTTGTAACACCTATTGCTGCTATTAAAAAGTTCTTGCAAACTGGAATAGCTTCTTGCTTGGTATGAAAATAATAATAAATATGGAACTTCCTGGGTTTGTTATTTTGGTTTTCTCTTGGACGTTTCCTTTGCACAGGACAAACAGAAAGTAACCTACATAATTTCTGATCTTGCATTATATTGTCTGCAGAACGATAAAATATTTCGCGTTTTTTTATTGTGTCTTTTTTAATTATGCTACCACAATTTAGCGTTTTACTTGCACGCTTGCATGGGTTCTTAAAAAGTTTTAGATGTGGATCTATTTCTCCATATCTACAATGAAAACAAACCAAGTGTAATTAAGTGTAAACTAAATTCATTTCTTTTTTTTATTACCTACCTTAGTGATTTGGCCAACGCCCTTGATGATACAAATTGTGATTTAGAATTCTTCTTTCTGGAACCTACGTTCAGTGTTGCTACACTAGCTTCCATTTTCACATGAAATAAAATTAATAAAAAGTAATGCTGTACCTTGAATTACAGTATGTAGCATTAGATACTTTATAGGTTAGAAAACGAGAATCCGCGGCAAAAACCTGGTTCATGTAAACAGAACGTTAAATTGGTTATTTTGTTACTATTATAGCCATCTAGGAAGTAAGTTTGCACACAATTTAACTCTATGCAGGAGCGTATAGGAAACTGTTTTTTGGGGACAAGTCACTATTTGCTAACCAATACAACAATGGATAATAATACAGAAAGGGACATGTCACGTAATGAAGTATCTTGCTACTGCTGTTGGTATAAGAGGACATGTTACTTTAGCTTGAACAGTGCATCTTTATATAGATACAGCATTGGACAAGTCACATTCTGAACCAATCTGCATTCGTATGCGGTTGTAATTCAGCATCTTCAGCAAGTCTCCCCTATTAGTTCAAATTGTGTGTGATACGGACATGTTACGTTTTGTGTGAACGCTCCTCATTTATAATACATGTAAGTTACCAACAGATTTAAAGAAATGTGAAGTGGTTGCAATTTTGAAGAAAAATATACCTCCAACAGATCCAACTTCTTATCGTCCAATAAGTTTGCTTAGTGTGATTTATAAAGTTTTGGAAAAAGGATTTCGTTCCGGTAGAAGTTGTTGAAAGTATTGGCATTAACAACGCATAAAATGAAGTTATTTTTAAGACTTAACTGCTACTTATGATACAGTGTGGAACGAAAATTTACTTTTTAAATTGTTTAACGTTATTCCATGACTCAAAGTTATTTCTGTTATTGAAAATATACTATCAGATCAAAGTTTAGAGTTTTTGTTAACGATGAAAGTAGTTAATTTATATTTATAAATTTTTCAAATTAAAAAAAAAGCTTTTTTTAACTGTTGTTGTAAACTGTTGTAGTCTCAAGCCGTCTGTCAATACATTGTCAAAATTTTTTTCTTGCATATTGTAATGTCTGAACAACGGTGAATAAATAAAGCAAAGAAAAGCCATTTGAAAACGTTATATCATGTAGAACTACCAACAAATACGCTTTTCAAGTAAACTCTGAACCATCCTTTGTATATGCAATGAGGCAGAAGGTATAAAATACAATAGTATATTGAAAGACAAGTGTCATAACAACACTTAGTTGTGACATGTGTTTTTCATACTATTTTTCTATTTCGCAAAAATTTACTTCAAGAAATAAATGTTAATATATGATCTAGTGTTTTTTTTTGGTTTAAAGCTATGTTGGTAGCGTAGTTGATATCCTAATAAAATGCTGTTGAAAGTTTGCTATCCTCAAAATAATGTGTTGAGATTTTTAATCACCGTTTAATTCACGAGTTAGTTACAAAACTTTTCCGTTGACCGTACTTTGTAATTTTAATAAAATTGTATACTCTAATAATTCTAGAGAAGAATTGCTATTGTGAACGCACGGACATTTGACATCAACTATCTTATTCTGATCAATAAGGGCCTGAGGTGTACAGCCGAGATTACAGTCATTTGCATCTACAAAAACCCATATGATTTTACTATTTTTTTAATGGAGTTTGAAAACTCTTTCAGAACTGTTGGTTAATGTTCAATTCCGTAATCTGTACTACAAGTAGAAATTTTTGAGTTTGCAGAACCTGTACAATATAAAATATTTGAAAATTTGGTTTCAAATAATTCAATATATCGTTACTTGTGGTATGCTACAGAACTAGTATACCCCACCCTGTATATTAAATTGAAGGTTAGATGTTCTTAGAGGACTTTATCAACTTTTGAATAGAAAACAGCATATTTTGTGAGGAAAAGTTAATTTTCATGACCTATCCTCTATCAGTCTCACTTCGATCGGCTGCTAAACACGGGTGCGCCATGAAAAGATTATTAGACAACGGTAGACAACGGTAGAAAATCAAATTTTGCAGTCTTTAAATAGGCGAGAAAATTGTATTTTCAAAGATAGGCGAGAAAAGAATTAATTAATTACTAATTAAGATATTAGATCTCGACCGTCACCAAATTCGGCATTCAGTGATTTCAATTTACTAAATATTAATATTTGGATTATATTGTTTGTGTACTTCGCCGAGAAAGTGCTTTTCAGTCTGTGAAAATAGCCCATCTTTTCTATAGGCTTGAAAAACACATATTTTTCGGTTAGGTATACAAATAACTATTTCTAGTCTTAAAACAGCACCAAAAAAATTGAGTTTTTTACGCCTGGCCAAAAAAAGAAAGGCCGAGCCAGCAAACATTTCCATCAGATGTCATTATAATTAAAAAAAAATTTTTATAATTTAAATTTTTTTAATATAAAAAAAAAAATTTTTCAATTTGTTAATATCATTACGAATTAACAAAACCTTAACAATAGAGTATAAATAGTGTAAATTAAAATTAAAAAAAAATGAACTAATAATCATAATAGTGAACCTGCCAAAAAGACAAATTAAGCAAATACAAAAAAATAATAGATATCCATATCTCTAGTTGAGTTGTCAAGCTGTGGAACTTTTTTTAATAAAGAAGCCCATTATATTTTAGGTGGGTACATAAGGTTCTGACAGAAAATAGCCCAGGAGGAACAATGAAAAACTGTAATAATTTAAAGGAATAAAAAATTCAAAATTGAGATGAATTTCAAAGAAAGCTGTTTGGTAGAAGTTGTAGAACAAAAGTTCTTAAAAATACAACATTCTTCACATAAAAAGAAATTTCTTAAAAATATAGATAAAATTAAAGAAGCCATTATAAAATTAATATATGTTGAAACAAAGAGAATCAATTATGTAGCTTCAAGGACAGCCAAAACGTATTATGGTTTCAGTTATTATAAAAATTTCTGAACTTAGAGATCCAACAAAACAATTTCTCAAAACCTTTTTGACACGTACCACACAATACAAAATTCAAGTGTTGGTTATTCGTAGATGAGAATGAAAATTACCTCGATTATACACCGGACGGTCTTATTGATAAGAACGGGATAGCTGAAGTAAAATGTCTTTACTCTTGTCAAAACGTAAGTCCTTTGGAAAGAATACATTCAAAACAAACGTTTTGCGCAGAACTACACATTGTTCTAATAAATATGTAAAAGTATCGAAAGTGTGCGGCGACTAAAACATTTTGCTCGAAAATTAAAATAAACATATAACAGTGTAGCAAGTGAAAAAAAACTGGTAATTTGTAGGAAAAATAATCTACGTTTAAAAAGAAGAAAAGATGCACCGCAAAGGTATTAGTAAAATCCAACCATAAACTTTTGTAAGGGCCAACAATGATTTCAATGTATCTAACTGGTAAGGTATACGACAACAGTTACGACCGCTAGCAAACCTGCTTCGTGCAGGGACAAAAAGATATTACAAGCGCGCGCTTTCATGGTTAAAAAATAAAGAGAAAATGAAAATTGACATTAGAAAAAAATTAGTTCAAACAAAAATTACAAACAATCAAATTTTCAACAACTTTTCTTTCATAACTTTTTTGTATAACTGATATTGGTGGAGATATTGTCAAAACAATTTGTGTTTTTCAGAATTGTCATATCTCAAAAATTACTTAACGGAAAAAAAAATTTTAAAAAAAGGTTTGTTAATTAAGTTACAAACAACTTTCATTTGAAGAATAAATATTTAAAAAGATTGCAAATATTTAAAAAATGGGAAAATCTATGTAGATTAACTGTTCTTTAGGCTTGATAAATCATGCCCAAAAACTGATCAAACCTTTGATATTATAATTAAGAATAAGAATAAGTTTCATGAAAATCAGACCGCTGGTTTTTTTGGAATTTTTGGTTTAGGACAAAAAATACGTTGCCCTAGCCACCACAATGTTTAATAAAAAGATGATGTTTTCGTCCAGAGATTCAAACTGAATAAAAAAAAATATGTTATTCATAATACCGCAGATCTGATTAAATTTTGGGAATAATGTATCGAGTAACCTTATAGATGCTTCTGTTGTAATATTTACAAAAATATTCATTTTACACTTTTCTGCAAATAAAAATTGAATGCAATTTAATTACACACAACTTTTGTTTAAATTATTTTTTTAGTAAGTAATTTGTGAGATATACCACAAAATTGTGATAAAATAGTAATATAATCATAATCACTTTGGTTTAGAATGCAGAGATTACGATTTACATACGCAAAATTAAGCAAAGAAACAGTATTTTCAATTGCAATAATTGTGCAAGGTTTGTTTGGAAACAATACTTGATTTACCGCGCTTTGAGTTGTATATTCGATAAATTATGTGATTCCTTCAATGATTTGCTAGCAGTAGACAGTAAAATCTGAGCATCAAAACAAAACAAAAAACATTGATAAACCTGCAGACTGCGGAATAAGCGTTTCACACACTTTCAGTGTTGGTATTTTTATAACTATTTACAACTACAGAATTTTTATATTTGTATAATTATACGAATCGTTTCAAGTTCAAGACCTTTTGGCACAAAAATATGTGTTATTAATTGATTACACTTCTATGATTGATTAAAATCAATGTTTCTATACAAAATTTTATTTATTTCTTATTGCACATTCACATGGTTACAATATTTCAATAGTTTTTGTTTTCAAACTTGATAAAGCCGTCTTGATAAAAAATATTTATTTGAGTATGTAAGAATAAAATCAATATTATGGGAATATTTCAAAAACTATTAAGTTTATGTATAGGAAAGTATAGGTATAGTATATATGTAAAAAAAAAAAAAAAAAAAAAAAAAAAAAAAAAAAAAAAAAAAAAAAAAAAAATAGTATGTATAGTATATTAATGTTTTGGTAAATTTAAAACGTTTCATCTTTTCAATTAGTTGAAAAAATAAAATAAAATCTGAGGGAGTGCAATTGTCAAAAAATTGTATTTTTGGAAATATTTCCAAAACTATCAAGTTTAAGTATAGCAACCCTTATATGGTTATAAAGCTTATCAAATAGGTCGTCGGTAAATGCAATAAAAACTATATCATTCCCTTTAAGATAAGAAAGTTGCTCCCTGTATCTTGAAACTGGGACATCCTGTATATGTGTAAATGTATTTACGTTCGGCGCACAGTGTTGGAATGTTGAAAACATTTTTTACTTTTTTATTTGTTTACGCGCTATCCAAGAATCTCTTATACTAGAGACTCACCCAGTATACAAGCTGCCTTCAGCACGCCATTGTAAGTTGTACAATCAAATATTATTTTAAATACCCATGGAAAGATACCAACAGATTTAAAGAAATGTAAAGTTGTGGCAATTTTAAAGAAAATAACTTTTTTCTTTTTTTTTTTTTGAGTTTGTTAAATTTAATTACAAGCTTTGGAAAGATTAATTTTTCAAAGAATTAATCCATTAATCGAAGGAAATTGCCAATTGAGCAAGCAGGATTTCGTCCAATAGAACGTTTTGACATTAACAACGCATTTCGAAGCTGGATTTCAGAGGAAACTTAAAACTGTAGTTGTCTTTTTAGATTTAACTGCTGCATGTAATACAGTGTAGAAAGAAGATTTACTTTTTATTTTAAATTGTTTAAAAAAAAGTTATTTCTTTAATTGAAAACATGTTATCAAATACCGAAAGGTTCAAATTTTTGTTGAAGATAACAAATTAAATTCAGACTCTTGACTAATGTCTTCCACAGGGATCAGTTCTTACACCTATTATTTTTAATATATTTGTTTCTGATCTTCCTTTTTAACAATGTCGAAAATTCGTCTATTTCGATGGCATGGCAATTTTATTTCAACATTCGATATTTATCAAATTGAAAGGAAGTCCTCTGATAATTTCGTTACTATGAAAAATAATTTAAAAAATTGCCAATAGTCCCCAATTTTTAGAAGACAGAGATTTCTTATTTTCATTTAAGTAATGTAGAAAAAAGTAGAAAATTTAATGTTACGTAAGAACTGAGGCTTCCACGGCCGGAGTCATTGTTGAAACAAAAACGTCTTCAGGGATTGGACCGTGTCGAAATGGTAACCGTAGTAGTCAACCTTTTACCACCTATCGTAATGGACCTCATCAGGGCGTGAAACTAAACAAAAAGTTCAATGTAAATTCTATAATTGTAACTTGTCAACCCAGCCAGATTCTAGACTGGTTGACAAGTTGAGTTTCTTTTGTTTGTTTCAAGTTTCTTGCCTTGATGAAATCCCTTACGATAGATGGAGAAACGTTGGCAGCCATGGTTACTATTTCGACACGTTACGGACAATCCCGGAAGACGTGTTTGTTTCAACAATTTAACATTAAGTTTGATAATACAAAGTTAAACGATAATTTTAACCCAGTTTATCTTAGATACGTTTTTAATTTACAAGGAACATTTACAAAAAAATCAAACAAAAAATGAAAACAAGAAATAATGTTCTTATTTACCTTCTATTATATTTATACACTTGGTTAAAACTTTGTTACCTTACATTTATAAAAATTGATTCTTATAATTGTTTCTCTTTCGGTTTAAATTAAAAAAAAATAATTTTTTTAATCATCAATCAAAATTAATTTTAGAATTAGAATTTTTAAATTTTAATGTTAGTTCGTTCGTATTCAAAGTTTGTCTTTTATTTATATAATTTTACTCAGTTGACGTGGTCAGTTGCATTCTGTTGTTTAAAAAGACGAAGAAACTACTATCGCAATACTAAGGAAATAAATAAAAACCCTGTATGACTTTGTGTATGTAAACAAACTTAATATAAAATATAAAAATAATAATCTTGTAATTACCAATACTAATAATAGGTATAATTTATTAATTATAATAACTATAGTTTCGACTATATAAATTTCATAGTCATCATCAGATTTAACTATTTTAAAAATTAATATGACATTTAATTATAAATAATGACATTAATATAAAATATCCTAACTACAATTATTGTTGTAAAATTTCTGAATTTGGTTTAAGGTTAGTAATTACTAAATAAAATTATTATTTTATTTAAATATTAGATCTTCAAATTTTGTTTGATCATTAAGAATAATTTTAGGATTAGTTGTTTTAATGTAAATAATTTCTAAAATATCTAAAATCTGTTTATTATAACTATTAATTTGGAAAGGATGTATTAAGATTTGATTTTCATGTACATATCTATTCTCAATAACATGTTGAGCGTCATTTATTATAATTTATTATAATATACAGATTTTAGATATTTTACAAATTATGTACATTAAAACCACTAATCCTAAATTATTCTAATGATCAAACCAATTTTGAAGATCTAATGTTTATATAATGGTAATTTTGTTTAATTACTATACTTTGAACCAAATTCAGAAATTTTACAACAATAATCGTAGCTAGGGTATTTTATATTAATGTCATTAGTTATAATTAAATGTCATATTAATTTTTAAAATAGTTAAATTTGATGATGACTATAAAATTTATATAGCCGAAACTATAGTTATTATAATTAATAAATTATATACAAGATTATTATTTATTATATATTAAAATAACCATATATTATGGATCCAAACGTCATTTTAAATATCAAATATAAAAATCAAGTGTTACACTGTCGCGTTTGTGAAATAAAAAATAAGGTTATCACAAACACCGTTAACAATTAGTAAAATTTTTTCTATGTAAATCCCTATGGTCCATATTAAAAAAAACACTATAAATGTTTTCAATAACCGGTGTTTCTTGCAGTTTTCCGAGTACTAGTGCGTCAACAAAAGCTTCCTGTTTGACCGTACTATTATGTAAACGTCACTTCCAAAGCGGCGAGTACAAATATTTTAAAACTATTTGAGATATTTCAGGAACCAATAGAAAATTAAAATTTTCCTAAAACAGCGGTCGACTATGTCAAGGGGGAAACGATTTGACCTATGATTCACACTTTGGACGTTGACGAAACCTAATTTTAATAAAGAAGGCATGGAAAATAAGCAAAGCAAGCCGTTTTGTCTAACAAACTGTCACATTAGTTGTTTCCGTTTACTTAACTTTAACTTACATACTACATTGGCTTCCGTAAAAATGGTGTACTTTATTGCTAAAAGGGTGGAGGCTATCTACATAAATGTAGTTATGAAGTTATCTACATAATCCTTATAAGATAAGCTTTCATTTGAGATACCACCCGATGGGTCATTTCATTTCAAATTTTTGTGGAGGTATTCGTGGGGGCGCAGGGGTAACCGTCAAAAGTGTGAATTATAGGTCAAACCGTTTCCCGTGTAACATATAATTGGACCTGTTTTTGGAAATTATTAATTTTCTTTTGGTTTCCGAAATATCTTAGGCAGATCGTTTTCATAAAATTACCCCTTTACAAACATATAAATAAAATTTTTCAAATGTGAATAAAGATGTATTTAAATGCAATGACATAATTTGTAATAGTTATTTGTATGATATAGTAAGATATAAAATGTAAGTGTTTATATTATAATAGTATATAAAACAGGACTAACCGCAATGCATATAAATGGTGGAGGCCCGAACCGTACTTACCGCGATACAAAACTTAAAAATTGTTTTTACAATTTTTAACTATGATAATATGGTGAAGGATATAAATTCAGACCAATTGGCTTTAATACATTTTCATAAGGGTGGTTTAGTTTTCGTGTCATTAAACATATACGTTTTTGTATATAGTTTAGCTTCTACCGCAATAGGGCAGTGTTGCCGCTATTACATTGCCGTAAGACCGCTTCTACAAACATATATATATTAGCAACTTTGCCGACAGGTATGTAAAGCAGTTACATAGTCGATTCTTCAATAATTATAGCCAACATAACAGTTGGCAAGTATAAAAATTTCGAATCGCGTGCAGTAAAGTACGCAAGAGGTTGTACCAATAGCAAACAAACACTGAGAATCACCCGACAGCTGTTTCGTCCTTTTGGGACTCATCGGGAGTGAGAGAACTCGAGTGTAAGTTCACTATTGTACAAACGCGCGCTGTCGACTATATACCCTACTGGAGGGATCACAATATTTGAACGATAAGTTTTTCGACATCTAGTGTCGACTCGTGAAAGCGTTCACGTACTCGCTTTATTTATTTATTCATATGGTAACATTTTTTCGTAATTATCCGGGAGGGTCTTGATGAGCCCATATGATAGATGTGAATATATCAATGCATAATACATCTGTAGTTTCGTTTCTAAACAAACTATATCATTTAATCTTATGAAAGTAAAATAGGCAGAACTTATCTTGCTACAAACAAAGTCAACATGTTTTACCCACTTCAACTTAGAATCTATTACAAAACCTAAAAACTTAGTACTTTTTGACAGAACTTTCAATTGTTTCCACAAACATTGACTTTGAAAATTGTACAATTACTGTTTTATTTAAATTTAATATCATATTGTTTTGATTACACCAACCCTTGATTTGCAGACAAATACTGTTTATTTTTAATTGTGCGATTTCGCACTTTTAGCACTTACAACAGTAATCATCCGCATAATTTATTAGAATCCTCCCCATAAACTAAGAAAAACGCCAACAGTTAACTGTAACGACTTGTGTGTGTTAAAGTGCAAAGCGCTATCTGAGCAAAGACTTTAATGCTTAAAACACACATGTGTCGATAAAGCCAAGTATTAACTTGTACAGAAGCACACACGCAACGAAAGAACACCTGATGCAGCATTTTGCTCTTATTATGAGCTCATCAGAGGTGTATACTTAAGAGCGGTATACAACTGTACAAGACAATCAGATAGATCGTTTATGTATAATAGAAAAATTAAAGGTTCAAGCACTGATCCTTGAGCCACTCCATAGTCAATATCGGATGTTATTGAATTATGTTTTTGAACATTTACATACATTCTATAATTTTTAAGAAATTTTAATTTTAAAGGTGTTCCTCTGATGCTCAGGGCATACAATTTGTCCATAGCAAAGTCACTGTGCAAGATATCAAATGCTTTGCTTAGGTCAAAAAAATATACCTGCTACATAGCTATTTTTGTCTAAAAGTTCTCCAACGTTATCAATAAATGAACCTGTTGACATTTGATTTCTGTAACCATGTTGAGACGATGACATCAAATTGAATTTGTTGATAAAGTTCCATATCGCACGTGAGATTATCAGTTCCAGAATCTTTTGAGAACGGTGACAATATAGATATTGGTCGGTAATTTTCTATTTGGTTTTTGTCTCCTTTTTTTAATACCGGTACCAACCGCGCTAACTTGAGAACTTCCGGAAATTCTCCGTTTTCAATGAACTTATTTATTAAATATGTTAGAGGTGCTAAACCGTTTTGGACCCTTAAAAACGCAACCCCTACCATTTCCCGATCTCAGATCGCCCGTAAATTATTTTTCCTTTCATTTTGGATATATTCTTTTCCTTTTCCAATGGGTTTCATCCTACTATTACTTTTTTTCACTTTTTACCATTTGCAAAGGCTTCTACCCTGGTCTATGTACACTAAAAGCATTAATGAAAGAAAAATCAGCAGGACAAGAAGACATTGCAGCTGTAATGCATCTTGGGGATAAAATCTGACTTCTCACTGATATCTACAGAAGAATATGGGACCAAGAAAAAATACCGACAGACTGGAAATTGGAAGTTATACTACCAATCTATAAACAAGGGGACAAACTAGATTGTAATAACTATAACATATGAAAGAATATTAGAAGGAATAATGAGAGCAATTATCGAAAAACAACTAGATAAAGCGCAAAGCGGATTCAGAAAAGACAGAAGTATACAAGACCATGTATTTACACTGAAAATATTAATACAAAAACCAATAGCAAACGGGCATGGCATTTATAGATTTAAAAAATGCTTTCGATAATATATCACAAAAACGGTTAGTGAATGCCTTGATAAATACAAAGTCAATATCAAACTAAAGAAAACGATAAAGAGTGCGTACAAAAGCAATAAAATAACAATAAATCAGAGAGATTCTCAGTACAAAACGATTTGAGCCAAGCCAGATTCTGTTTAACTTGGTCATGGATGACGCCATAAAAGAAGTTAAACCAAACATAAAAAAAAACACAAAGAACACAAAAATTAGTATAAGTAGTAGTAGACAAACCCGAGTTGATTATGTGATATGTGCATTATACTGATGATTTTGTGATATTTGGAACAACTGGACGCATGTTAAAATAAAACCTGCATATATGGATCAATGCATTCGACAAAAGAAACTTAAAAATAAACAAGAACAAAACAGAGGTTATGGTAGTAAAATACCTAAAAGCAGTTTTGGAAATAGAAACACAGAAATTAACTAAAAATAGAACCAACTTATCACATAATAGAGAAAAGTCAAGATAGTATGGACATTCAAAAAGAATGAATAATGATCCAGTAACCAAGAAAGTCTAAAAGATACAAATACAAAGAAAAAAAGAAGAGGAAGACCTATAAAATCGTAGAATAAATTCTAGACAAACAAAAGAAAAGGTAAATCACTCGTGCAGAACAGGAAGATTTGTGGAGTAAATTTGGACATGGATTGTAATGAAATACAATCCTAAACCTTGAAGCAAATGCTTTGTCAATACTTACCAATCCACAAAACCGATCTTCTGGGAGACCATACACTACACTTACATCACAATACAATAATGAAAAATAATAATGTACCTTGCCAATAAATAAATAAATAATGCATGGCTAACAAATATCATAAACAACAACACGTTTTGCATGTATTTAATTTTATAAAGCTTCTTTAGAACTTTTCCTTCATTTAACGCAAAAACCAACAAGTGGATCACTTATGTTCGGAAAAACTGCACGACCGAAACCATTAATCTAAAAGTTTTTCAATATAAAAATATTTTCAAAATGTTACAATGCGATACAAAGTACCCTTATTTGTTCTCGTTATTTTACCGCGTACGAAGCGAATATTTATTGTTTTAATAAAATTTTCGACGTGATTAAATAATTTTCGTCTTTAATTCTAAGCAAAGAAATTATTTTCCTTCTTCACTAAACTTAAATTATAAATACACATAAATTTATTAATTCTTTTGTACTCTGGGTGATTTATTTACACAGAATAAAATTTAATTTCGGCCCAGAAGAGATTATTTAAATGAATGTAAAAGTAACCAAAATGAAATTAATATTAAATTATTTATTAAAATTGAAAATGTTTAAACGGAATCCAAAGTGCATATTTATGAATTTTAATTAAATAAACCAACATTGTTCTAGTTTGTAGAATTGTTCGTAAATTGTACCATCTAAGGGTTAACTTCCTCAAACCTATAATTTTAAAATTGAATTATGGGATAACTCTTGTAAACGGAAATTACGGACGAATTTCCTTTGCAAGCGATCGTCAGTGTTATTTATTTTTATTGCAGACAAGATAATTTCTGTTTGAAGTGCCTTTTAATGAAGTGTTTTTTTTACTTCATATTTTACTTTGTAAAGCTGTTTTATTATTTAATGAACTTCATCAGTTTAAGGAAACCATATACCGGCAATTTCTAATACAAGAAAAATTTCGGGATATTTTATTAAGTTGGAGTATGGCCATTTTATTGTCTTAGCTAATGTTTATTAAAATATAAAATTCTTGTAAAACAGTATTAATTAGTTTATTGGTGAAAAGTAACTGTTAATCTAAATGTTCGTTAGTTATACATATTAATTTATTACAAGTTGTTTAATATTGCGACCCAGTCTAACTCTGTAATGCAAATGCATATTTTATAATATAATTTCAAATTGTAGTTCTTTGCACGATTTTCAAGCATTTCAATGAAAAGCGAAAATAAATAGATAGCGTTATAAATCATAATAGGGCGTATGTAATTTTAGCGCTGTACACGATCCTTAGGAATTATCGAAATTCTGTTTTCAGATATCGAGAGTAAAGCGGGTGTGTTTATTACTTGATCTGTTTGGTGCTGAAACTATACCTAATTAAAGTTTGTGATTTTCTTTTAAATTCGCTTGTCAATATTTACCTTAATTTACTGAAATTATGGATAATAATTTAAAGAATGTATACCAATTAATTTTGTCCAGCTTCTGAAAAATTCGTTTTGCCAAGAAAACTTGGAAATATGTAATTAAATGAGAATTTAAAAGAATCAGATCATAATACTGCTCAATAAAAACACCAAGTGTAAACTGCGGGTAATGCTGATGAGGGTAATAAATTACTATACACAAATTATTTATTGTAGAAAATAGAACTGCCGTACTCGGCGATTGAATGCAAACTAAAACTGATAAGAGTACAATGTGGGCATTTCCCACTTATGTACAATGTACACTCATGAAATTTAAAACTTGGACACCACAATTTCTGTAAACAAAAGTTTACACATTGTGAAGCGGGCTTAAGGGTATCATTTACAATTCTAACAGCAGGTAGTCTCAGCAGGGGTTATCTTATAGAAGGACTGTAGAATGAATCATTACACTAAGCACGTTTTAGAAAATAGGTAATTTACGTTGCTTACTTAATTTTTTCTCTTTAAAGAATATATTTGAAGGTATCGCTAATTAAACACCATAGCTCGATTAATTATCGAATCAAAATTTTGTTTAGGAAATGTTTACAAAATAAAATTAGAAATAATTTTGATTTAAAAAACGTCTACAAGCAATAACTTTTAAATTAAATCAAAAACTAAACATGGTTATTTGGGTTGACTGATTATTACTTATTTTTAAATAAATCTAACCTACTAATTATTGTAAGTTATTAAAAAAAAATCATTAAACTCTCTATTCATAATATTTAGTCCTTACAAAATGTATATTTTATGACGTTTCATTTTTTCTGTAGTTAATATAAAAGTGAAAATAAAAAACTAAGGCAATTCTTATTGTCAACGTATATATTTAGTTTTTGACAAGAATTTATTACATAATTATAATTAAGATACCAAGTTATAGTTTAAAATTAAATGAAAACTTTTTTTTTAAATAAAGGTATTACTATATAAATAAATATAAGAAATCAATAATGGGTGTGACCTCCATTATTATTGATACATTCTTGGAGGCGTCTGCTCATTGACGCTATCAAGGTATCAATATAATTAATATTAATTGTTTCCCATGCGGTATCAATGGCTGCAATTAGTGCATTACGGTTTACTGGTATAAAATTTGGCCCTTGTTGTCTTCGGATAACAGCAAGTATTCGAGCCCAAACATTTTCGATAATGTTAAAATCTGGGCTTTTGCTGGCCAGGGTAACAGCTCCAAGTTATTTCTCGTATCCAATTGCGCACAACCCGCGAAGTATGAATAGGGGCGTTGTCCTTTAACAACAAAAATACATTATGAAAATGTTAATTCAACAGATCCCGAACTATTTTTTGGAGAAAGTATAGTGAAATAAGAATACTTACTTGTTGGAAAATATAATCTTCGTCTGGATAAAACACTTCGACTGAAGGTTTCATAATAGTTTCCAAAATATCTAAATACGCAGCAGAATCAAGACGTCCATCGATAGCCCAACAAACTCCTGGACCCCGCGCGCTAACCCAACCCCACACATTACAGAAAAATAACCACTTCGTTTTTAGGACATATGTGATTATTTTCGTAACGAGTTCCTTCCATTCAAAAAACTTTTAGTGGTCCATCGTTGCGGCTATTGAACGTTTTTTCGTCGCTAAAAATCACTCGATTCCAAAATTCCAAAGGTTCGTTCACATATCGCCTTGCAAATTCCAGACGACGTCTCATATTTTCGTCACTGAGAACTTCTTTCGCAGCAGCATTATACTTCTTTATTCCCATCTCCTTTAATCTTTTTGTGCAGTTATACGGCATCCGGGAAAATGTGTATCTGCTATAGCCCTGGAGTATGTAGCAAATGGTTGTTCTGTTACGTAATGAAACAACTCGAGATCTTGAGCACGTGTAGATACTTTAGGTCTACCACTTCCGATGGCTCTTTTCAAAGTGTGTTCAAGATTCCATTTTACTCGGTAATGCCCTACGGTGCTTTTGGTATATCTAACATACGTGAAATTTCACGCACGCTACGGCCCGCCGCTAATTCCGAAACAATCCGCGCTTTCAAATCAGCACCGAGATGAGGTGGCATTTTCACAACACTTGAAATTTTAAACTAAAATGGAATTTACATTTCTTACTTTATTTATTGGTTCACACTACCCCTTCTCAAACAGTAGGTAATTGTTTATTTATTACATACTTCTAATGACCAATGTAACAACCCTTAGAGCAATATGACTCAAAGGAAGTAAATTAAACAAGCAAGGATATTCTATTGTTATTGAAACTTATTCATAAAGTAAAAGCCATTTCCTTATAATGCTAATGGACAGGATTTTCTTTAAGTATTAAGATTACAATAGAGGACTTATAAACTTTCGAAAATATCTAATTATAAATATTTACACTGCAATTGCGCTTTTTCCTTAATAATTTCTTAGCAATAACATACACGTTCTTGGTTTTTAAGTTGTCATAAATTTGATATGATATAAATTTGTGTTTCTAATATTACATCACAAACTAATCTTTATTCGCCAAAAATTGTTGCTTAAGTTGTAAAGCTTCGTACACACCTGAACAACAAACCGAGCAACAAACATAACAACGAACCGAAAGTCAAACAGAACGACAAACGATCTTTTATGATTTCCACAATCCGAACAACAAACGGAACGTTTGTGCTGTTCCCATAATTATTTTCAGTAGTTTTCAGTTCATATATATTTATTATTGAGAAGAGAAAATTGCGGAAAACAAGAAGATAGTGCCAACCAAATTTTTACGCACAAAGAAGAGTAAAAATTATAATTTACTTCGCTTTTTTTATTTTGGAAATTTCCCGCCCAAATGATGCTAATAGGGACATCATTTTTTCTTGCATTCTTAAACACTGATTAATTTAAAACATTTTTCTTCTGTCAACTCCATAATATTACCTAAAACACAACAAACCCACAAAAGGGAGGACAAAAATAAATAATTTAATTCTCCCGCATAAGTTTGTTCGCCGTTTTGTTTAGATTCGTCCAAACCTGCAAACGCATTCGCGCGCATTTTCTTTGATGTCGGAGAAAAAACCGACAAGTTGCGGGAACGCCGCAAACCGTTCGTGGAACAATCAGGACTTGCGAATCTGTTCTAAAATTCGTACGTAGCACCGTCCAAATTAATGTTCCGATTGCCGTTCGGTTCGTTGTTCTGTTTGTTCCTCGGTTTGTTGTTCAGGTGTGTACGAAGCTTTACAATAAGCATATTAATATGAACTATATCTTATGAAAGGAGAGTTATGTAACTATAATTAACGACTTAACGTTACGTTAGTAGATTCCATTTACTATTTACACATATTTTCTTGGAACATTCGATAATTAACTATCGGGATATGATATACTTCGCAGGTTGTGCGCAACTGGATACAAGCAAATAACTTGGAGCTGTTACCCTGGCCAGCAAAAAGCCCAGATTTTAACATTATCGAAAATGTTTGGGCTCGAATACTTGCTGTTATCCGAAGACAACAAGGGCCAAATTTTATACCAGTAAACCGTAATGCACTAATTGCAGCCATTGATACCGCATGGGAAACGATTAATATTAATTATATTGATACCTTGATAGCCTCAATGAGCAGACGCCTCCAAGAATGTATCAATAATAAGGAGGTCACACCCATTATTGATTTCTTATATTTATTTATATAGTAATACCTTTATTTAAAAAAAAACGTTTTCATTTAATTTTAAACTATAACTTGGTATCTTAATTATAATTGTGTAATAAATTCTTGTCAAAAAAACTAAATATATACGTTGACAATAAGAATTGCCTTAGTTTTTATTTTCACTTTTTATATTAACTACAGAAAAAAATTAAACGTCATAAAATATACATTTTGTAAGGACTAAATGTTATGAATAGAGAGTTTAATGATTTTTTTTTAATAACTTACAATAATTAGTAGGTTAGATTTATTTAAAAATAAGTAATTATCAGTCAACCCAAATAACCATGTTTAGTTTTTGATTTAATTTAAAAGTTATTGCTTGTAGACGTTTTTTAAATCAAAATTATTTCTAATTTTATTTTGTAAACATTACCTAAACAAAATTTTGATTCGATAATTAATCGAGCTATGGTGTTTAATTAGCGATACCTTCAAATATATTCTTTAAAGAAAAAAATTAAGTAAGCAACGTAAATTACCTATTTTCTAAAACGTGCTTAGTGTAATGATTCATTCTACAGTCCTTCTATAAGATAACCCCTGCTGAGACTACCTGCTGCTAGAATTGTAAATGATACCCTTAAGCCCGCTTCACAATGTGCAAACTTTTGTTTACAGAAATTGTGGGGTCCAAGTTTTAAATTTCATAAGTGTACATTTAATATATTATGTTACACATCTCCCCCTTTGAATTCTGTAACGTCCCGGTCAGATTCCAACAGAAGTAAAGATGAGGTTGGATCGAAGGTAATCGGTTTCTTCCTAGGCCGTCCGCCTTTTCTAATCGGCTAATTTTACGACGCTATTTCTTCCGTGCTCTTCACAAAACGTCGTAGTGCCGACACAAGGTATGTTCCCAGCGGCACGTTCGGTTGAATTTGTGAAGCTATTTGATAAGTAGTAGGTGACACTTTTTTCATGATGACATAGAGCCCGTCCCTACGGGGCGCCAGCTTTGCAGAAAACCCTAATAGTCCCTTACTTAAAGCGTGCACAGTGACTAACACCTTTTTATCCGGTTGAAAATCGTCGCCTTCTCGACGATATTTGTCTTTATTTACTTTTGACCGATCTTGTAGTTTCTCGTGATTTTCACGAGCGCGCGACAAAATGTCGACTATCACGCATAGATAACGATTTGTTTCACTAGTAAAATTATCATTTTGAACTATTGCACGTAAATCCAGGTGTACTTCGCCGGGCGTTCGTAATTCTCGGCCAAAACATAGATAAGCGGCACTATAACCGGTGGCACTATTTCTCGCGCTATTTATTGCAAATCAAATTGACGGTAAGTTCTCGTTCCACTTTCGATGGTCGTTGCCGGTTAATATTTACTAGAAATACAGTGGCCAAGGTACTTTACCTCGCTACAACCGAATGAACACTTTTCACGATCGGCTTGGGTTACGCAATTAACTTCACGATAATCTACACATAGTCTGTATTGTCCAATCTTTTTGGGCACTAACACTACAGGAGCGGAGTATAGAGACTCACACTCTTCAATTATATCATCTCTTATCATTTCGTCAATCAGATAATTTAAAGCGTCCTTCTTCAAAGGTGACATGCGGTAGGGTGGTAACGAAATTGGATTGTCATTCGTTAAATTAATAGCATGGTCCGAATATGGAGTAGGTTCAGAGCACTTATTGAAAACATCATCATTGATTGCAAGTATTTCTTGTAAACGATCCTGCTTTTCTTGATTAAATGTTTGTTTATGTACCGTATTGGAACGTATTGATGGTTTTATATCAACAGAATTTACGACTTGAATCGTTGGCAGCTTGTCGAACAAATAAACAATATCTGGTCCTTCGGCAAAATACCATATCATTGGTGGAACGTCGATTATAATATTTGCGGTTTTAATAAAATTCACACCCAAAAACGTCTTTGCTTGTTAATGTTCCGGTATTCCTATAAATTCAACAGGCAATATTTTCCCCGCAATACAAACATGAACGTTAAATTGCAAAGTATCGACTTGTCGCGAAGAACCATCAGCAAGAGAAATCGTTAATTTAGTTTCAACGAATGGACAATTGATTGATTTAAAATGATGAAGCAAGCAGCTCGCCAGCGACGCTGCATTTGGCACCAGTATCGATCGTCGCCAAACCAGTAAGACCTTCAATCGTTACTTGTAATAGAGGTCGATCACCAGAAACCTCTGTGATAATATTCGCACTTAAAAAATTGATTAAATTTGATTCTGTTGACACAAGCGGGGTCGATGCCGATTGATTACATTGCGAACAATTACTACGTACGTATCTGGAATGTCCACAGCCGTAGCAAGCGTACGTTGCCTTCGATCGCGCTGTAAATTGCGTAGACGTCGATGGGGTTTGTAGTTCTTTGCGTATGCCCTTTTTTAACTCGCGCTTACGACATTTTGAAACTGTATGTCCGAAGAAATTGCAAAAAGTACACTTTGGACGAAGAGTTTTTCTTTCCTTTCATCTTTAATTTTAACCTCCGGAGCACTATCCGCAAAACCTGATTTGATCAATCGGGCTTTATCGATTCAAGTTTCGAACGAATCAACACTATCGCGCTGTAGATTTCTGCAAATACGACGGTCAAAAGTCCGTAAATCATGTTAATCTGACTCTTTAAAGGTAATAGCGCGTCTGTAGACGAAGTTTAGCTAACACTGCTCGCCCTTTTTTTATAAAAATGTCTGTTGGTTCTTTATTGTTTTGATCGCGTAAGAATAACTCGCGGTACACTTGATACGGTGATAAACTTTTTCCAAAAGCATGGCGTAATGATTCAATAGCGGTTTCCTAAGTTACACAACTGGTCTTTGCACCTTGCCACCATGTCGCAGCATCACCATGAAGTACCATTGCTAACCCTAATAGGGCGTACAGTCTACAAAATTACCATTAAGAGTAGGCTCATTTTGGGTAGCATTTATTCTAGGCCAACAAGCAATTGTTGCAACATTTTCTGTGTCATGACAATATTAGTGGCTATGTTGGGCAATGTTGAATTTGTATCAAATGCTAAACACTCGTCACGTTTTGTTGATTGCAAATTGTACTGGTGCGATTGTGATAAAGTAAGGTCAACGTTGTCACTTATTGGCAGTTTATCAGCACCACTAACACTATCCTCTGCAGACATGAACTTTGTGGAAAATTTTGCGTTCACATACAAATGTAAGCAGATGTTCTGCAGCTATTACTAACACCAACTGTAGAACGCGGCAAAACACTGAAAACACTAATTATTGAATCGAAACTCGATTGCAGCAAAATACTGCATTAACGCGCCCAAAAACTTTACGAAGTTGTTAAAAATTGCATCAGCGACTACCGAACTCTTCTTTTTGGCTCCACGTTGGGCGCCACTTTGTTGCAAACTGCGGGTAATGCTGATGAAGGTAATAAATTACGAAAGACAAATTATGTATTGGAGAAAATAGAACTACCGTACTCGGCGATTGTGTGCATTTCCCACTTACAATAAAGCTTATAACGTAAATTTAATATTTTATGTTACAAGTTCTTAATAAAAGAGAAAAACGAATAGTTAACCAAATCAGTAAATGAGAGGTGAGAAATTTATAAAGAAAAGAACAAGAACTTAAGAAGGGCAGTAAAAAAATCGGTTCTGGGAACAAAAATTGTAACCAGATAGATAGCCTGCTCGGAGAGCTCCAATTCACTCAAGTATGGTGAAGTATAAAACATCTGAAGAGCAATGAAACAAAAGAAAATCTTAAGCTTAATAAATATGGACTAGTGGAAAAATGGATTATAAGTTGTTATTGACAGAACGGCGTAGATATATGAAAGATCAGTAATGATAACAGAGGAAGAAGTAACACAATTACGCAAGATGAAAACTGCAGAGCACCAGAACCATAGAGTTGATAAAAATATGGAGACCATACAGTTATCAACAGACTGACAAAGCTAATGTATAGCTGCTGCAAAAAATGTGACGATGCCCCAAGAATAAAGAAAAAGTTACCTTGTGTTCATTTAAAAAAAAAAAGGGATAGCAAGAACCCAGGGTACTATAAAGGTATTAGGGTAGTTAATAGTCTTTCAGAAAAATATTAAACAACAATATGAATCTTGACCTCAAAGATAGTATCGGCAAAGAACAAAGTGCTTTCATTTCAGAAAAGTCATGTGTTGATAACCTTTTCATCTTACAACAATTAGCGGAGAAAAGAATATCAATAAATGAAGAGTTGCACATGGCCTTCATCGACTTAAAAAGGGCTTATGATATGATACCCAGACAAAAGTTATGGGAAGCTTTGAAGAAACTGAATATTAATCATTATATGTTAGCAATATGTATAAGCAAAACCTCACGTATATCAAAGTTGGCACAGGTTTATCTAACCCAATTAACTCCTACAAGGGACTAAGGCAAAGATACAGCTTGTTACCACTTCTTTTCAACTAGTACGTTGAGGTCGTTCTAAAGAATTGGAAGAGAAGTTGTGTAGGTGTGGGGCTACTTATTCGAGACCACAGTCTATTTTCGCTAAGTTTTGCCGACAATTAGTGGACCATACGACCTCGAATTTATAATACGGCGTCTGTATAAAGAGTATGAAAAGTGCAAGTAAGCCTTAAAACGACTGAATACTTGGTTGTAAATAGCAAGGCAAAATTTAAAGTACTGACAAATGATTAATCAATCGTCAAATAAATGGAAAAATTTAAATATCTAGGTGCTTTTGCAGACAGGAATGGACTAGGGGAAAGGGAAATTAAACACCGACTACAAGAAGGAAGAAAAATAATTGGGTCCAGATACCAAGAGACGTATGAATGCCGTGGAAATAGACTACCTCCGACGTAGCGCAAGAGTTTCAAGGCCCCAACATATAAGGAATGATGAAATCTGATGTCGGATGAAAGCTAGAGAGACAATATCGGACAGAATTGAACTTCGGAGCCTACGGTAATTTGGGCACTTGATGCGATTGCCAGATAATCGGTGGCCAAGGCGTATATTTTAATGGGTCACACCAGGAAAGAAAATCGTGGTCGACCTTGACGCTCCTGGAATGTAAGTGTTAGACAGGCAATGGAGAAGAGACAACTGAACAAAGAAATGACTCAGGACCAAGAGATTTGCGTAGGGGATTGAGTAGAAAGCATGTAGCTGTACTTTGATCATTTAGATAAGGTGTATTTCTTTAACACATCATGTACTTTCAAGCTAAATATTATTACATATATCATAATACTTAGAGAAAGATTGCTTAGCCATTTAGGTAAGAAGTTTCAAAACTTTGAATGACATTGCAAGGACGTAATTTTATCTTTTTTAAGTAGATTTCACTTATTTTCCGACGTAACTACTCTGTTCGTTCTTTTTTTGTATTTAGCTTATTTTAAAAATACATATTTGGATATGGAATATAAATATTACATGTTGCAGTAACAAAAATATATTGCAAGACGACAGTGAGGGCAATCAGGTCAATTAGTCAATGACCCACTGAAAAAAAAATGTTGTGACCCATAAAATATACTTTATCTAAAATATGTAAACGTGTGCATTTTGTTAATTTTGGTATAGAATTGTAAGTTTTTCTATTTAATTAGTCGGTCAAATTTAAGAAACCCCAAGTACTTTTTATGGAGCATATGTTTAACACTCGTAATAAGTGACTAGTATAGAATTACATGTATTAAGCGATAATTGAACATTGACCTACACCTGTGGAAAATATCAGTTTTGTTTTGTTGTAGGGTATACCCAGATGTAATAGTTTTCTCATTCGCGTAACGCATTTAGCAGTTTCTTTGTTTTTGATTATCTATGGTGTAACCATTTTATTTGTTAGATTCGATCAAAAAATGAAAGATAATATAAATTTGGAAACAAAAAACAAGGTATCGCTATTGAAATTTTGAGAATTTTAACTAATGTTTTCCACAGATTTGTTGTAGTAGTTTTGAAGAAAAATTTCTAGAAAATCATTTAGAAATCGTTAATAAAATGTACGATAAAGTACAGCAGTATGGGTTAAATCTAGATTATTTGCCTTGTCATGTTAAGCAGTTTACTTTTTTTTATAATGTCGTACAATCTTGAAGTGCACTCGTCAAGTACCCACAATTTAGAACATTTTCAAAACTGTTGCCGGCGTAATTAGATATTATAACCATATAGTGTATAACTCAAGTAGGGATGTGATACAGGTAATAGAGAATAATTAGGTTACTGCCATTCAGTTATGTTACAATATATTACCTAAAGTTACCTCAATAATCAAATAATTTTATTATCAGAAAGCATTACTTAAGCAGTATTACAACAAAATCTTAAGCTTTGGTTTTTCACACTGATTTGATCATAAATTTTCAAAATTTCAGTAATAGAAAGACGTACCGTGTTAGGAACAGTTACTAGAGAAAAATATTCAATGGTAATCCCAACAAATTCATTTGCGTGCTGGGATGCTGAGTATATATGTATTATCAAAACGGCAAAGGGCTTTCTTAAAGTAAAAAAATAGTGGAGCTTAGTAATTGGTTAATTGGGCAAAGACATTTGTTTATTGTGGTTAAAAGCCATTATAAGTACTGACATAATTTCTCTCTTAATCTAACGAAAAACAAAATAATGAACAAAAATATCATGCACACAAATTATCGCATAATCCATTAATTTGGCATATTAAACAAAAATAATACGATAAAACCCTGTTGTTCAGATATCTGGTGAGATCAAGATACAATGGTAGTTAGTCAAACGAAGAACAAAAGAATCGCCTTGACAGTCAAATCACAAGCACGAAATCATTAACAAAGCGTGAAGCGCCTTAATGTAAGATATAACTAAAAACGTACGTATATTTTCTTGATAGTTAATGTAATTGAATGTCGCCGTGCAACCAAAGGTTATTTGGTTAGTTCGGATTTTTTGTTGTGGAAGCTAAAAACCTAAAAGACACTAAGGTTGCAGGTTTGATTCATCCTCTTGATCGTCTTTTTAATCGGAGTAGAACAAACCTGGGAATATTAGCAACCTGACAACGGGATAACCCAAAAACAATTATAACAAGTATTTATCGTAACGTCAAGATGAAATAATACAACTTCTCTTTATCAATGATTAATAAAATTCGAAACAGGCATCGTGACATGAGAATTCCGTACTTAAAAAAATATGACGGTCGGTCAAGTTCACAATATTAAAAGAAAATTACAAGTAACTAAAAACACTATTCGAGCGTCAGCACAAGGTGCACGATATGATCAAAGTGAATACCTGCATTAAATCGTGCATTCACCAAATTTGAGACAAAATTGTGCATAATTCGTTGATTGCTATAATGCATTGATTTATTAGCAGTCCTGCAAAAGAAAATTTTACAATGATGAAAATAAAACAAAGTGATGTAAGCTTAATCATTTTTTTATAGGCAACTACACTAAAACCTAGTAAAATACCGATGAGCAATTTAATCGCTGAGAATTGTCTACCGCGACAGTTCTACGTGAGCAGCTTACGGTAAGTAACTAAAAACAGTATTCCAGCGACAGCGTCAGAAGTTCTAGTTATCAATTATATATTAATAAATTTCACCATAGACAATTAAATTAGTATTTAAACTACCACAGACGATAACATCTTTTAATTTATTTTATTTCTTAATTTTTAATTAAGATGATTAAAAATTTAATATGCAGACAAAACTTATTTCATTATGGATAAATAATCGCAAAACGGCGGAATACATTTTCAATCGAGAGAGTAACAATATAATTGAAGAGTGTACCTAATTGTTACATAACTTCCATCTAGATAAAGAGACAATAAAACATTCGTTATTCAATTGAACTTAAAAAATTTGTACGATCAAATATTTCCATTATAATGATTTGAAATGATTGATTATTGCATTAAATCTTTTGTCCTGAAAAAGTTTTTTTTATTATTGATTTATTGCTAGGTCATTTGAGGAATGTTATTGATATTCTTATTACAAAAATTTACACTGTACTCATTGATCCGTACAAAAATGTGTTTTTCAATAGAAATATATTCAAAATTTGTAGGTCAACAGTGATTTCAATTACAATTTACAATTAGTTTCAGTTTTTTGTTTAAAAATTAAAGTTTTCTATCAATAACAATAATAACGACAACGTCAAAAAAAACTTTTTATATAAAAAAATAATAGTATGTTAGAAAGTGTTTAATTATTATCGAGGAATGAAAATTTATCTAGAGAGGGAAACTTGCCACCATAGTTTGTATATTATTATTCAAATAATTATTCATTTTTGTTAAACCGTAAACATAAAAGTGGTTTTTGATATTAAGATTGTTAGCATTTTTTGTTGTCTAATTTAATTTAAGTAGGCGATGGAAGGAAAACCAGAACATAATAATAATTTCTTGGATATTAAAAAAAAATTCAACGTAAATTGCCTATTTCATAACCTCCTCTATAACAATTTTTTTGATTGCCTTGTACATGTATAAAACAAAACTGTAAAAATATTAAATTCAATGATAAAACCTCCATGTATATAACTATATAACGTTTAGTCAGAATGTATCATAATCGGTCAAGACACCCGGAGTTGTAAACATTTAATTGTTTCCTTTTAACTTTTACAGATTTTGCTTAAAACATAAGCTTATTGTAAATAATTTAAAAAAGTACTTTTTTTACCATAAACACAACGTATTGTTACATTTTCTGAACAAATGGAAATTACATCTCATAACAAAAAATAAATATTTTTTCTATATTTAGAATAAAACTGAATTAGAACTGGGAGATAGTCAACAACAACATAAAATGATGTTCTTTAATACAATAATGGTTTAAAATCCATAGCCCTTCTATAAATAGACATTGACCACGTCGCATTAAGGCTGTATTCGCAGTAGTAATTCTTCCAGATAATAACTCTCTTAATATTTAACAGGGTTGCCTCCAATTTGGGGAGTATTCCTAGAATAATATTTGACATAAGATAACAGAGCGTTTTTTTACCAAATTTTCCATTATCGTCAAAATAAAATTAAAAAATTGAGAAAATTAAAAAGCGGCTTTGCTATCTTATATTTAAAAATTTACTAATTACTGACATTTTGAATTTTGAAATCGGTTCATAAATAGAGCTGTAATTTGGTAGATAAATTTAGTAAACTTTCATGTTTTTACCAAATTGTGATAATTGAGGTATTGGTGGGTTGTTCTGACTTGACAGCAATTATTCAGAACTTGACCTCGAAGAAACTGATTGATACGTTATTATAAAACTACGTCGTTTTTAAGTAAACCGATGTTCAAAGAAAAAAATTGAAGCTATTTGAAAATTCCTATTTTTTAAAATCAACTAACTGAAGGATCATATCTAGTAGTATAATTATAAAACAATATAAATTTTATATTATTCTTAACAGCTTGCATCAAACAAATTTGTTAAATCTGCAGCTCATTGAAAATAGGTTACATTTATGAAATTATCCAAAACTAGTAACTGAACGATCTAAACTTTTGTATATATTTTTTTCGAAAATAGGAATTTTAAGTAAAAGCGGCCAAGTTGAAGTCAATCGGTTAAATACACTTAAATTAAACACAACTTATGATAAAAACATTATTTTTATGCATTTCAATGTAATTGTGGTTATTATTTAACATAAACAATTTATTCGCTTCGGACCCAGTTGGAAAAGATAAAGCTGCTGAGTTTTTTTTTTAATCGAGAACGACGTCCTTGGTTGTAATTTGCTTTACAAGTTGATTCGAAAAAGAAAAAAATAACATACATTCACTGATAAAAGATATGCTGAGTCAATTATATTTAATTTTAAATATTCTTTTTAAAATTTTAATTCTCATTAAGTACACAACGTTTAGTACATTGTAATCAAACAACAAATAATTTATTGAATTTGTTGTGTATTTTTGTTTTTGTGCAAAAACTTGTAGTTGGATGATTCTTTATCATATCAATTTGAAATTTAAAAAAACTATAGAAACATAAGTTAACACACAAAACTATTTTAATAGGTAAATAAAAATAATATTAATTTGCTTTATCAGTATCTTCTTTCTCGAATTTTGCCGGTACTGCATTTTTATGTAATTGTTTTCTTTTATTGTTTATAATTATGTCCGACCTTAGAAAATGTTTTTCACAACTTAGGTATTTCCTAAAGCGTCAATATCTACAAGAGCAATAACAATGTTCCCACAATTTTTTTGCCACTTGCTGGAGCGGTGTACATCTTTTATTGGAAATTTAAATAAACGTTTGTCTCTGTTCTTTGTAATTCACGTATTCGCACTTAACTATTGTCACAACAAATCACAATAACTTTCAGGCACACGCACAAACTCGAAGCAACTAAAATATTTTGCTGAAAATCGTCGGTAGAGCCATCTACAAATTGGTGAAATTTACGTCACATTTTTCCTATATGTGTTGCGGATCGTAAATAACTTTATAATCAATGGTTTTACTTTTTAACAAACGGTTTTACAGTAGAGTTCGGTTTTGTAGTTCAATATTTCGAATTCATTATTACAATATTTAAACCCTAAATACGTTTATTATTATTATTTTAATATTATAAAAGAATACATTTTTCAATTATGGACAGTTACGATTTAAGATGCAAAGCTGCAGCAGTATATTATAACATAAAAGACCATTATTCCTCCACAATTCATAAATTTGTAACTACTAAAAGTCCTGGTCAATGACACAAAAACATTCTCAGAAAAATTAAAACAACGTTGTAAGTATCGGACTGCCAGAAAGTTAACGTTTTCAGAAAACATAAAGATAAAAAAACCTCACCACCAGATGAAGATTGCTTTTAAAGATTCCGAAACATTTTTCGTTAAAGGAGAAAAAAAAATGAGCTTTTGGCAAATTTGACAGAAAACAAATGTAGAAATTATAGAAATAGAGAAGAACACAAGGGGACAAGTGGAAAATCCATTATGGAAGCAGGAAAAAAGTAGTTATCTTACTTCTTCTAATTTTGGGGTACTTTGAAAAAAAATTCACCAATTCTATTAAAGCAGCCAAACGGTTACTAAATCTACCGGTTCCCAACTCTGCAGCAGTTCGGTGGGAGAATGACTATGCTGTAGAAGTCAGTAACCCATTGCAAAAATAAAGTTAATAAAATTTAATAAAAAGAAAATTGTGATTGTCAAATAAACTAAAATGGAAAAGGATCCTATGTTGTTTTTAATTTTTCTACAAAATTTGGATAGATTCGGATTGAATGAGAACTGCTTTATTTTGGATAATGTATTATAAACCAATAAATTAATATAAAACTCACATGCAAACTACAATAACATTTAATATTTGATTCTTTGCATTTATTATTATTTGTTTATATGGTACACCTTTACATTGTATTGTGATGCAAGTGCTATGCATGGTGCCCCAGAATATCAGCACATACCTGTATAGTGTGGTGATGAAACCGTGTGCAATTGTGGGTTGGTTTGTCTTGGCAAAGTATTTGCTTTAAGGTTTAGGAAAAACCACTAAAACTTAAACATGCCAACCTTTACCCAACCCTTAATATTTACATGTAATAATATTGATTAAGTGTAAACATTATAGGAGGTAAATAAAAACAAAAGAAATACCTGAAAATCACATTACACAACATACACAAATAACACACCAATCGCAAATGCATAACACATATAATGTCAATAATCTAAGTATTAACCAAATCAAATAAAACACTGCAACAAAATATGTTCATCATATTTTAATTTTTATGAGATATATAATAATCAAATAGCTTCATGACAACGTTTGTCAAATGTTAATAAAAACACAGAGAAAACAAAAAAAGAAAAGCTGTTCAAAATTAGATTATACGTCTATGTGCAAATTTTCAAAAAAAAATAACAATTTTTTTCAAAAATATTAGCTTTCCGGCATTTTTCCGGAAATATTGAGAAACAAAATTTTTTTTTGCGTTTGGTTTCTATAAAACACAATATAACTAACAAATAAACTTTACAATCCAGTAATTTTTATTTATTAGTCTACCAACAGTAGACGGTAAAAAACAAAAAACATTGTTTTTTTAGGACGGACTTTGTTGCAATGACCTGCAGAAAACAAAAGGTTGAAATTACAAATTTAGAATTATTTTAAAATAACCTAAAATGATTAATTCTTTTATTCTAAATCCAATTTAAACAATTTTTTACAATATTGTCTGGATAATAAGCTCATACAAAAACATACAAAAAATTTCCGGAAAATGCCAGAAAACTAATATTTTTGAAAAATTGTTATTTTTTTTTTAAATTTCCACATAGACGTATAATCCAATTCTGAACAACTTTTCTCTTATGCATTTGTCAATATTTTGTCATCTAACCTTACTTTTTACATATTTAAGGAATAATTTTTAAATTTGCTGCCATGATAGTGGTTACATTGCATTTGTCAAAGTGCTTTTTTTTGTCATTCAATATGCTGAATTTGTTTGCCAAAAGAAATTTTCGGATATCTCAATTAAAAAAAAATTTCCCATTTGATGCAAATTCTTTGCCGGTCACTGTATATACATAAGAAATGTCATATCAAATCAAATCAAGATCATAAATCAATAAACTCTGCTTTGATTTTCTTTGTATCAGCAGGTAAATAATAAGTTCAATGACAGTCAATGTCATAGTAAAAGTTTCGTATTAAGTTGAGAGAGAGATAAACTACTCCACTTGCATCAAACCAGGTAGGACATTAAGTCAACTAACGGATGATGCCAGGGGGCTTAAACCTCTACCTTGATGATGCTAAATCGAGGACAAAGATAAGCTACTCCACTTGCATCAAACCAGGTAAGACAATTAAGTCAACCAACGGCTGTTGCCAGGCGGCTTGAACCGCTCCCTTTCTGACGAACATTCCACAATGTTTGTTGAATCAAAAATATCAAATAATTCAACGGTGGAGGTGTACAAGCTACTTCACTTGCAACACACCAGGTAGGACAATTAAGTCAACCAACGGTTGCTACCAGGCGGCTTAAAATCCACCTATCCGAATCGAACTAAATCAATATATCAAAAAAACAACATCGATAAGAGTCTTCGTACAAAAGCGTTTCCCTTCTTATAAAAGTTAAATACAAACAAATTCATGGGTACTTGTATTCAACATAATATTTTTTTGCGAAAGTTTTACCACTGTGTTTCACAAAGTTTTCACTACTTCTTTATAATCTGTGCCATCTCGTTTTCTCATATTAAATGCAAAATCTTTCATTATCATTGCCAGTTTTTCCGCAGTTGAGCCTCAATTTAAATCATACTTTTTCCCCTGCAAAAACACTAAAATGGCTTCCATGTGGAACATCTAGATTGCTATTGAGAGTAGATTTTTATCAATTTCGGTCACAGAACTGCCAAAAAAAAACAATCACACATTTTAATAAATCGATAAAAGTTCATTTTGTTTACGCGTTGCTATAAAAAAATCCGATTTCAAAAACAAAGAGGATACGGCGTGATTTAAGTGTAACGTCTAATTGGGTCAAATAAAAAAAATATTTTGATTTGTATTTATCTAAATTTTCATAGAAAACACAGTTGTTTATTAAATTCTCTTCCGGAAATAGTCCAAATTGTTTTAATTTGTTTAAATTGTCGACAATTTGATATGCATTTGGGATATGTATATGAAAATTTTAATATAGTTACATAATTAATTTATAAAAACCAATGAAGATTGAAGGCTGTATTCCCTTTGTTACGGTATGCACCACTTCCAACGTTTATAAAGTAAATTACTAGTGTATGATGCGATCATAAAGATTTTATTTGAATTTTATCTTCTTGTGTTTGGTTGTTTCAGGGTTGATTACGATATAAAAATAAACTTTTAAATACATCTCGCATCCAAGTGGAGCTAATATTTAAACATTAGATACTATATTACGCGTACAAAATTAACAAAAAAAAAACACATTAAATTGATTTCGCAATATTTTTGCGGAACTACATGTCAACTTTTTAAGGAAACACAAATTCTTGTGTTGGAACTTCTATCATGTGTGCCAAAGCACAGGGTAATTGGCTACATTCGTTTGAACCTCTTAGAGCAGCTGTCATCGTCAGTGCGTTAATTTGATTCCATTACGAATTGCTTATTTCCCGGAAACTCGCTTAGCTTTATTCGGATACAAAAAATTCAGTTTCTCTTATTTATTTTTTGTGTAAATGTTTGCAGCACTTTTAAATTGTTTTTAAATTTTATTTGGCATATTTAAATGTTTGGCAAAACATTTTAATTCTTAAAATCTTAGAAAACTTTCTAGTGATTTGTTTTATTGCACTATTTTGAGAGACAAGAATGAATTTACTATAAACTAAAAAAGACTGTGTTCTATTTGAATAAGTAAAGACTTCTACTGCGCATTATTGTTATTTATTTTGTAAATTAAATTTTAGTGAGTACATTTATAGGTTCAGAGCACGATACATTTGTGGATCAAACAAAACCCTACAATTGCGTCGCAATAAATCAAATTATATCAACAAAAGTCTGCTAAACTAAACTTCCGTTGTTAATATAATGTTTTAGGTCTACATTATTTTACTTTTCGCCCTTTGTGTGTTTTGTTGTAATGCTATTTTAAATCATTACCGCGTTTCTCTATTATAGGTATGTTTACCTTTTCAATGATATATTCTTTAAGCATTATGTTTAACGATTTCATTTTAAAATTGAACTTAACCCCTTTATGGCCAAGCATTGAAAAAAATGTTTTATATTTCACTTTACAATAATTGAATGATAACTCCTAGGATACGTGATATTTCAACATTTCCATTACAACCCGGGCGTAATAAGAGGGCGTAATAAATTCATTACGCCCTCAAAAAATTGTTTGATCTTAACTGATCTATTAAATAATCAAATTTATTTTATAAAATACAATTTGTAATTCATACAAAGAATTAAGTATTCTTTTTCATATTTTGCTGTCGATTTAACGCGCAGCAAACTTTCCGTCGCTTTTCCAGCATTTTCTTATTCACATTCTGGTAGGGCATTCATAATTGCAATTCAATGCCAAATTTGACAATTAATAAACAATTTGTTTTTGTTTCATAGTTACCAGATATTATAGGTATTTGCGTAGGTAAGCGGTGCGCCCAAAGATGCCAATTCTATTTGTTTTTAAGAATACAAAGTGAAAAATAAAATCTTGTATGCACCACGGCGTTACTGAATGATTACGCCCATCGAACTATATCCATCTCTTGGGCTAAAGCCCTCGAGCTGTATTATGGTTTTCCGGGCGTAATCATTATCTTGGTGCATAAATAGGTATTATGTTATTTTTATTACTAAACTTAACTCATAATACATAAATTAAGATAATTAAACAAAAAATATTAAAACAATGCAATTTAGTTATCCACTATAAAATGTAGCGTATATGCATCAATGGCCATTATGAGTATACTTGTGCGACATCTAGTGCAGCGGATAGACGCTCAAAAGGTGCTTATTTAAGGTAGAAAAAAAATTCGGAGTAGAATGATATGGCACCTATATTATCTTTATAAGAAAACTTTAAGACACTAGAATCTCTTTTTACGATTTTTTTCTGTGGTACTGAAAAAAGTTGATCGTTTGAATTCAAAATATATGTTTCTTTTTCATGCGATAAGTGTTACAAATAAAAATTTTTTTTCTTTATTATTCATTAACTTACAGAGCTGGTTTTTTTTGTGATAGAATAATGATGGAGGAGTAAAAATATACTTATGTAATAAAAATATCACCTCTATCTACAGGAAAATCTCTTGTGGAAATCACTGGGCAAAATCTGTGAAGTTCCGACTTTGAACATGCTTAACTTTTTTCACGATATGGATTTTAGTTTTTAACATATTTCGACCTTTTGGCAGCATATGATCTCGCATAACATATAGTCGCAATTGGGGAAAGTTTTTAAATGAAGAGGGCGCAATTAACATCCAAGATGGTGGCTATACTGGAGATAAAAATTTGACAACGTTTGGAATCTTCAGTAGGACATTCGTATTTTTAGCCTTATTCTGTTAATAATGGCTGCTTTAGTTAGTTTAACTCAAATTTTGCAATATGTCGGTATTGGTGTAAGACCTATTACCGAAGGGGAACAGGTATTGAAAGCCGGACTTATTATTTTGTGTGGCACAATTTCCACTAATACGATAGTTGGGTTATGCTTACAAACTAGCAATTTAAGTGGTAAGCCACATAAAATTGACATTATTCTGTCGGAAGGTAATGTTTATTTAAATTCGAATCTAATAAATTATTTTCAAATAAATATTTCTTTAGATTACCAAAATTGGAAATGTGTATGCACTTGTAAAGCAGGAGCAAGTGCAAAATGCAAACATGTTGTTGCGATTTTGCTACACTTGAATCGGACCGAAGAATTGCCTGAGGTTAGTTGTACCGACTTGGAGCAAGCATGGGGAAAACGAAAGGATGCACACAAAATTGTAGAAGTTATACCTCTTGAAAAATTTTGTCATGTAGGTCTATATTCCAATGCAGAAATTGCTGTGACAAATAATTTTTAAAAGATTTTTTCAAAATTGCATTGACGGTAAGTATACTTATTTAGTAACATTACAATAATTATCGATGCTCTATAAGCAGACCATATTTGACATTTCAAATTGCTGAAAATTCAGAAGATGGGGAGGATTGTTTTGATTTTTTTTGTTTTGTTATTTTTACATATGACCTGCTTTTAAGATGCATTAAATTGTAAGGAAGATTCTTATGATTACTTAATGTGATTGTGTAAAAAGCAGTATAATCATGAATGTTAAGGGTTGCACTGTTCTCCAAACATTGTAATTGGCATATTAACAATCTTACCATTCTTGATGCTGAATGTACAGTACTGTAGTATGCAAAGGTGTTACAAGTTAACTAACATCTTTCAAAGCATATTCTAGCTGTTCCAAATTCAGAAACTGCTCGTCACATCAAAAGGAGGAATAATGTATTGGAAGAAAATTTGGATGTAGGTATAAATGATACTACACTCCACAGAGCTTTGACTGAACATTTATGTATGAAATGGGACATTACCTTTCCTCCTTTAAATTTAACACCAATAGAATTAGATTTTTATAAACAGAAAATTATTTTAAGTTTTAATGATGCAGTGAACCTTGCAATGAATACCAAAGCACCAACAATTTATGGCATTCACAGCGCAAGTTAAGAATTACTAGCAGTAGGTGTTATGAATTCTTTACATATTGTGAAAATGGTAATCCGAATTGGGAAAAAAAAATTAATTCAGTGATGAATTCAAGCTTCAAAGGATCTGCGCATTCAATCCATGAATTATTACTTAATAAGGAATTAAATTTTATAAATTATGACGGAATTATAAAATTGAAAAAAAATCATAAGTATTATGGGCAGGTGCAATTATCTATGGGATTATTAAATGTTCAGAAATGTGATTTTGTAATGTACAGTTCTTTAGATAAAAATATTGTCATTATTCAAGTACCATTTGATTCTAACTTCTTTGTACGATTAATTTCTAAATTGCATTTTGTATATTTTAAACATTATCTTCCTCAGTTATGTACTCGTTTTTAGTTGTTTTGTGTTGTTTTTATGTTGTGAAATATTGGTAATTAAATCTGAAATAATAAATTTGTGAGTATTTATTAATGATGCATTTTATTAATTAATTACAAACTCATTACAATTATAAAAATTTATCATCTGATAATATTGGTTCGGATAAATTTACTAATCCGGCTATAACATTTATAATATCATTAACATGAGGAAGTAAGGAAAATTGCATTTTATTTCGCAAAATTGCAAAATTTTTAATCTTTGTATAGACCTTTCCACGTGGACTCGAGCACGGGCAATATGTACAGTTGATTCAGCATCTTCTTTAGAAAACTGTTTGTGTTTTTTACCAAGAAAGGGTGGACGAATTAACTGAATACTGTTTTCATGGCATTCTGATTCAATTAAGAATCCTTTATCGACCATTAACGCGTCCTGCCCAGGAAGAAGTTTTTATGATACCCTCTTTATTGAAAATAAATTTGTCTGAAGCTCGTCCACCATATGCTTTGCTTACAAAAGTAATTAAACCCGATGGGGCAACTCCAATTAGAAATTTGCAAGTATGATTGGATTTGTAATATGAATAAGTACGGACACGACATTTTAAACATTTGCTCTTTTCAACTGTGAGTTCTGTGCAATCTAAAACCATGCGAGTTTTCCTAAATTTTGCAAAACATGATGGCATATTTGTTATAATTTCATCTTTTGAAGGAAATCTCACTACACTTTTAAGCAAAAAGCTTAATATTCTTAATGTTGATTTAAAATAATTTCTGGTTGAAGTTTCTGAAATTGTAAAAAGAATTGCTAAGAACCTAAATGTTAAACTTAATTTTAATTTCATTAAAGTTAATAGAATTTTATGTTGTGTGGAAAATTTTTAGAATAAGTATCTAAATTGGCAGTAGCTACTGTAAGGACATCAAATAATTTTAAATTGTTAACTCCGGTACAAAACTTTAAGCGATATTCACTATCAAGAACAGTTTTCACAATATCAAACTTATGAAATTCATCATATGTGTTGACTTGAACACCTTTGTCTTCGTAAGTTTTAATATTGGTTGGTATTTGTATTTCAGGTAGTTCTGCTACTACTTGAGATAATAGAATTAATGTTGTGGCTGCATCATAATCTGGTGTTGATTGAGTGGTACCTGTGTGGGCTATATTTTTATTTCTTTTCTTCCTTCGGGTGGCACGTTCATCAATCAGCTGGGCACTTCGGTCAAATTTCCTCACCGGTAATTTCTTGCTGGGAATTGCAGTATTCTTCAAGCGACGTCTCTTATTTACATGATCTGAAAAACAAATTCATAACTAATAATTATATTTGTCTAAAAAGGTACAAGATATGAAATAATCATGTA
Organism: Abscondita cerata; assembly: GCA_030710515.1. Lineage (NCBI taxonomy): Eukaryota > Metazoa > Arthropoda > Insecta > Coleoptera > Lampyridae > Abscondita > Abscondita cerata. The sequence goes on from JALBCR010000401.1 coordinate 236,423, forward strand.
CTTTACAATCCATATTCATACCTATGTATAGTCAGAGTGATCACAATAAATATTATCTTAACCACTCTTATTAATATGTGTAATTAAGGTAATAACATTTGCTTTTGACTTATTATTGGTTGGAAATAGAAACGGATTAAATCTTTAATACTGAGGTCACCGAGATTGCACTCAAGTGTAAGAAATTACGTTTTCAATGCGTTTCTAAGCCTGTACATCACACAAAATCTTTAACAATTTATACATACCTGGCAATATAAAATCGGTTTGATCAAAATGATCACTACACACTTTCATATGTGATGATATAGATTTACCAATTTTTAATCGTATTTGCCACGATTTTACTAATAACTTATTTTTTATTGGGAAGCCATGAAACGATACTTTTCCATTATAATAATTGTTGCACTGGGGAACACAGCAATAATTGTTACTTTTGTTAATTTTTTGGAACGTTACAATTACTAAGGGCAGACATGTTTTTATCTCCACTATAGTAACTACAAATTTTCCCACCAGACGGCAGTAGTGCGAATTGCGCGAGCGAATTCAAAAATAAAGTTGTTATATAGAATATAGCGCCAGAACCAACGCGATCGCCGTTGGTGCGATAGAGTACGAGTTATAGGGTGAGAGTGGGTGTTGGACAAGGAAAAGAACAAGTGTATTACTACTCATCAGGTTCCAATGTCTTTGAAGCTGCTGTCGGTTGCAATTTCTTAGAGTTATACTTTGAGTATTGTAATTAGGTAAACATTAATTTTTTTAGTTTTCTTTTTTTAATAGTTAGTGTTTGTATGTTATTGTAAATCACATTAGTTTTGGAAAAGAAAAGAAATACTGACAAGTAAGGTATATTACTATGGTATCAGTTGTTGTCGTGATGTAATTTTGAAATAATTTAAAATTGTCGTCTAATAATAACAAGAATTTTTCATTAGATATAAACATTTATTTATTTATTAATTTTTACGGCATCATTAAGGAACTTCCCCAGCACTGCAAATAACTCTGACAAAAATAGCAGTCGAACAATATAATCATTAAAGTATTATCTCCAACGACAAATATTGAATCCAGAGCCAGTGTCGGTATCGACAGTGAGCAAAATAAGGTCACTTGTGTCTAATATTTAGTGTTTTTATATGACAGTAGTGCTTTTCATTGCCGTTAAGTTTAGGTTAATTTATACTGCCGTCCTAAGCAAAACGTCGTAACTACATTTTTTTTGTAGAATGAATTGCAACTGTATGTTGATTCCTCTTTGTTTTCGTGTAAGTAATAAGAGCTCATTATAAAAGAGAACATGAGTCCATTAAGATTTGTATCAATGTTTCTTATTAGTCATTTTAGAGTAGCATAAAGTATTTGGCTTTAAACGTGTACACCTGAAAATGAAGATACGGCTTTTTTTATGAACACGGCAGTTTAGTAAAGTTTTGTGAACTTTTTGATCTTAATGATGACCTTATACAAAGTTTGTTTTGTTATAATCAGGTAAGAAACCGCAAAATGGATGCTAACTTTTATCTTATTTGCAACGAAAGTGTTACCGAAGACACTTTCAACAAAGTTATACAAAAGCCTAGAAGTATAGATATTCAAGCAATTCTAGATGCAGCTGAGAGATGAAATGATAATGTTTGGACTAAAATTAGACCCCACAGAAAATATATATAATTTTAAATATCACCAAGAATGTTACAAACTTTTACCAGTCGTCAAAATGTAGAACACCAGTCAAAACAAAACACTATTCAAAAAAGCGTCGTCGTTAATAGCAAAAGATCAAAGTATTATTAGATATCAGAAACTTTATCTCTATCAGTACAGGAACTGGTGAAAAAACCAGAAGTAAAGTTTTAAAGGCTGCTAAGATAAGAAATGACATACATATTTTGGCAAAAATATCTATGTATTCTGATTTGTTTGCAATGGATGCTAAATATCATCAATCGTGCTATAGTCATTATATAAGTAATCGCAATTTAAGATATTTCAAGTCAAAAAAACTTATCACTTCCTTACCAGACCAGGAATCGAATGATATTAGTGACAATTCTTTTAATACAACTGCAGATGATGCAAATCATATTCAAGTAGACAATGTTATGTTAACTATGTTTAAAACTGCAAATATTTTAAGGAATGCTTTGTTTAATAAAAAAGATGCAAAACCACTACGTCATATTTATCACCAGAAAGTATAACATTGAAAAACTGTAAAAATGAAGTACTTATCAAACTCTTGCACTTTGTGTCTTGGATTCTAAATGATCAAGATAATGATAGGGCCATAATGGAACCCTTCAACATTTGTGACTTAGGATGGGAAAAAGTTGATAACTTTATTAGGCCGGTTCTAGTAAAGCAACCACCCATTCCTGGTGAACTGCAGGAAATGTTAAATATATCATGTAAAGACAAAACCTGTAGAACAAACAAATGTGAATGTTTCAGAAAAATTTAAAATGTTCAACTTTTTGCAAATGCAAAAGAGCGTCACAATGTTTGCGTGGAGACATTGGTCGATAAAGAAACCGAAATGAATTTAATGTTCATTTAAAATATTACTATACGTACGTTTAATGTTACATTTAAATATACTCCTTTGCTATTTATAAATTGCACAAAAAATTCATTAATATTTTCACTCATAATAATAATAATAATTTGTATTATAATTATCCCAGGCAAAAACAAATTCTTCAAGATACTGTGGTGCCGTTGATACTGATTTATCTCCGGATTCAATACTCATTGACGGCCTATAACTCGTACTTTGTCGCACTCACGGCTGTTTCCTTGATTCTGGCGCATTATTCTATATAACAGATAATAACAACTTTATTTTGAAACGCGACTATATGTTATTCGAGATAATATGCTGCCAAAAGGTCATTTTAACTAAATATGTTAAAAAAATTAAAGCCTATATCGTGAAAAAAAAAGTTAAGCATGTTCAAAGTGGGAACTTCTTGGATTTTGCCCCGTTATTTCCACAAAAAGAGATGTTTCTTTGGAAAATAGAGATGATATTTACATTACATAAAAATATTTTACTCTTTCATCATTGTTCTATCACAGGAAAAAACAGCTCTGTAAGTTAATGCATAATAAAGAAAAAAATTTTTATTTGTAACACTTATCGCATGAAAAAAAACCATATATTTGGAGTTCAAACGGTCATAACTTTTTTCAGTACCACAGAAAAAAGTTGTAAAACGAGATTCCAGTGCTTTTAAGTGTTCTTTTAAAGATGATAAAGGTGTCATATCTTTCTACTCGAGAAAAATTATTGTTCACATTTTCGGGTTCTATCCGCTCCACTAATCATTGTGAGTGAAACGTCGCGAAACAATGCGAGTAAATGAATTTCGCATTTTTTGCACATACAAATTGTTTGGCTCTTGCATTGCCAACATCTTTTTTGTATTTTTTGCCAATGTTTAATGATTACATGACCCACATTCCTTTGTGTTTCTCTAAAACGAATATTGGAATTAGAATTAGTACAATTGTCTATATCTATACCGGGTTATTCTTTTCAATTACTCATTCTATGTTCTATGGGTAATTATAAAAGAAAAAATGTCAAAACATTTTCATATCCTAGGTAACGATAAAAAAATAATTATAATTTTAAAAAATTAAGTATGCAATAATTTTATGACAACTTGTTTTTTACTGTTAAACTTTTATTATTTAATTACTAGTGAAATACATAATTAAGAGGTATAATAATGAAGAAAAAGTGACAATCCTTATGGGGTACCAACAAAATCGTATCTTGAGAAATGTTCGGGACATGTTTTAAGTTCACTACCCTGAAAGGCTTATACCTTGTGCGAAAACCATTCTCAATATTTTAAGAAATTTAAAAGAAATGGTTGTGTTATATATCCACTGTTATGTTGAGGAACGGCCTACAGAATCACTTTTAGATGTGGCTAAACATTTTGAAATTTTGTGTAGCTCGGTGTACAAACCTTAAAAGAATTTAAGTCTAAACCCTATAAAATTTCAAATCATCAACAACTTACCCAGGAAGATAAAATAAAGCGTACCGATTTTTGTGAAACAATGTTCGTTGAATGAAAATGAAGAAATGTTAAGTAAAATAATATCTACTGATGAAGCTACCTTTTATATCAATAGGGAGGTCAACTCTCAGAATTGCCGGTTTGTACTAATCCTTTATTTTTCCATAAAAAAATCAAATTTCCCTTTTATTAATCCAGATACTGGTCCTGTACCAATCCTCATATGCAAAACATAACTCGACACAGTACCCCAAAAGGTTAATGTTTGGCTAGGATGCGTAAATAACTCTCTTATTGGCCCATTTTTTATTGATGAAAATTTAACAGCTGTAAAGTTTTTGGAATTTATTGCAAGAGTACATAATTCCAGCAATTGAAAAGCTTAATATTATTGAACCTTGGTGGCAAATGGATGGTGCTCGGGCACATTTGATGAATATAATAAGAAACTTTTTAAACGACGCTTTGAAACACCCTGGATTGAAAGATTTGGTCCTATTTCGTGGCCACTCCGATCAGCAGACTTCGCTCTTAATGATTTTTTTATGGGGTAACCTAAAAAGCAAAGTTTATAATAATGTATCCATTTAAAACTTAGTGGAATTAAAATATCGTATACGCACTGAATGTAATGAAATGAATCCACAATTTGTTCGAAATTCGTTACGTTGCTTTCAGGACCGCTTAGCTTGTTGTCTCGAAAGGTAAGGTGGACATTTTGAGTATTTATTAGGTCATTAAAGCAATCAGTACCTATTAAATATTGTTAAAGTTCATTTATAAAATGTTAATTTACTAACCTTTATAAAAAAATTACTGCTGGATAAAAAAAAATAAATAATTCTAACCCAATTTGTGCAAATTTGTGCAAGTATAACGTGGTATAACTAGTTGCCTATATCGCACCAATGATTTGATTTTTTTTCATTTAAAAGTACACATAGGGTAAATGTGTAACTAAGAAAGAAGAACCCGTTGTATTCGCCTAGAATTTACTATGACGCTATCAACCACATTTGTAAAAAAAAAAAAAGCCAGTACCATTTTTTTTCCTCTGACTGTGATTAGATAGTGAGGTCAAAATCTTCCATGAATGTATTGAATTCAATGATTACTTTTGATTGCGTAATATTCACCTTTTTATTCTCTTTTCAATTGTACCTATCGGCCAATGTTTCGGTTAAATGTGGCAGTTGTTTGTTATAACCGTCATCACAGAATTGTCATTCCAGCGAACGACACACACGTCGCTGTTTTAAGTCAGAGCGATAATCATATGAACTTATTTGGATTTTTCCTAGAGATTTTGTGTTTTCCAGTGTGCCTTTTTCTATTCGATTATCTCGAACTGTTCCAGTTGCAAATAAATCGTTTTCATTGAGAACATGAAATAGTTTGTCATCAATTTGTTTCTCATCTGTTAAGTCATCAACTTCTGGACGTATAATGACGCAATCGATATTGTGATTTGCAACTTTTTTTTTATTTCAACTTGTAACTCTTGCATAGTTAGTGGCCTGTTTCGTTCGTAATGCAGCTTCCAATTAGACATTTTAATAAATGAAAACAATTCACTACTGACAGGTTTCACGGCAATAAACACATCTACAACAAAGTTTTAATATTTAACGGTTACAACGGTCAACTGTGAACTAACAGCTCTGAAAGTCTGACAAATTGTGCGCGCGTTTTACTTTCAGCCAATGATGCGTAAACGCAAGATTAGTTTTAGACTGTATTATATCTAACCCATTTCTTCAAAGTCTAATTTTAAATGTACAGGTGCTTTCAATAAACCTTTGAGTAAAAAAACCAACAAATAATTGATTATTTTTAGTCAATTTTACTGAAAAATAAACACTGTAAAGGAACGCTACCGCCTGGTTAGTAATTGGCCAAATTAGAAAAATTATATGATTGTGGTATAAAATAAAACTTGAACAAAAAAATATCATAACTTACATTAAAGGGTCTTTAATGAAATTAGATATAGGTACACTGTATCCAAGATGAGGAGAGCCACTATCGGGGTCTTGAAACGGTAAGAGATACAGATATGGTTAAATGGGACAAAAGTTGCATAATTAAATGCCTAAGAAAATGGCGTGTAGAAATTTTTAAGATTTGTGAAAATTGGATTTTTAATTATACAAACAATTTTTTCTGACGTTAATATTTGACCTAGAACAAAACCAATAACATAATAAAATGTGTGTCTTACGACATCTCGTGTAAAAGCATTAACACGTATGATTAGTATAAACTAAGAAAATGCCAACAGTTAATTTGTTACGATCAGGGGTGTTAGAATTATTCCGGTCAGTCGGAGAGGGATCGTGGGGTAGACCAAGTATCTGGTCTCGAAATAAGGGAGGTTTTTGGGCGCCAAGTTCGAATGCCTAAGTTATCCAACGAGAACTACTTGTTGGAAGCTACCCGATCGTAGAAAACGCATACGAAATTGTACTTTGGTTGACTTCAGAGAAACGCTAGAAATTTCACCAAACACACATATATTGTTATAGGTTGTCCGTTTTACAAGTAAACTAGATATATATTTACTATAGCACATTAAGATTAAAAACATTTACCAAGAAGTACTTATAGTAAGCACGCATAAAATTGGTTGTGCATTCGTCACCGTAATTTTTAATAATGTTAAACACGACGATAATAGGCGAGAAAAGTAAAAAGAAATTTTATACCCCGCCACTGGAAATTCCTGCGGCTAGATACGCCTCTGGTTAGAATTTGTTTACAGATATGGCGCTAGTTTTACGTACATATTATAAGCGTATTCTTAAAGTGTAAGATTTGATCGTGCTTGATTAAAGGAAACAGAGAAGTAATTATGGGAACGCACTGCGTTGTAAGTAGGAAATATAACTCAACTGATTCTCGTTATAGCAACCCCGATACTAATATCTGTGGTACCACCGACTCTAGTTCGAAGGGAGAACTCAAAAGGTTCCAGTATTATGAACGCGAGAATTACACCTTACAAAGCGTTTACACAGTAAACATAAACATAATGTTTGTAGTAATTAATCAATCACGATTAAGAGAATTTAACCTGAAGGGTACGTACAAATGATAGTTACGATCTGGTGACTTATGTCGTATCATGCGTGTTTAATAGTAAGCGTTTAAAAAAAAAATTCACACGGTTTAAGAAAACACCGTGGTATAAGTAATTAAATTAAGAGAGGCGGTTTGCTGATTTCATAGCGCACAACGTTAATTGTCTTTTAGGTAGGTGCGAACATTACACTCCCGGAGATAATAAAGGAAGGAGTACAACCTTATGATACCGGTGGCCTCTCTGTCCCAACCCTGAATTAGGAAGTTGTCGAAGGTGGTCCAGCCTGTGATACCATTTGTTTCTGAAGAGCACGGTGTACTACGGAGAAGTCGTCAGCATTACCCAATTAACCAGCAACTGTGCACGCCAAGGATCAGCATTCTCAAGAATTTAGACTCATTAAGAACGAAGAACGACGAGCAAGCAGAAAAAGAAGAACCCCTAAAAATCAACATGTGACATCAGAAAAGAATCGTTCAAATTAACTCATTTACCTGCCAATTTGTTAAAATAATGTATTACAGATGACCGTCAACATATGTTTATTAGGATTACATCTAATTTGGCACTGCAATGTATTTAATCACGCCGATGATTACCAAATCTGCAGAAGGTTCTTTCTACCACATTAGCGAAGCCATGTGCCCATTGAAAAGTACAAGGCGGAAACGGAAATCAAAACGAAAGATGGCCGTAACTAAATTTTTCCTCTCTCTCAAAGTTTTGACGGCAAATGACACCTTAATTTACAATTTACGCGCCTGTATGCCTGCAACCTTCTGTGCACGCATGCATACATTGTTGCAATAACAACTGTAGTGTAACAAATTGTAACGACATGTGTGCGTTTAACGTGCATATCGCTATCTAAGCAACAGCTTTAATGCTTGAAACGCACGTGTCGATAAAGCTTGGTAAAACTTGTACAGAAGCATAACACGCAAAAAAAGAACACCTGATGCCGCATTTCGCTCTTATTATGAGCTCATCAGAGGTGTATACTTAAGCGCGGTATACAACTGTACAAGACTGCATTTCTTACAGTAACTTTTCATGGTATTTAACGTGGCATTGTCAGTTTTTAACACGACGTTTCGTCTTTGCGGAACCATTATCAACTTCTTTTTTTAAATACGGTTCGTATGTTTTGATATCAGATTCTGGAAAACCCTTCTTATTTTAAATTCAATAATGTATAACATTTTATGGTTTCATTGTGTTTTAGTCTGTTTTTTAGCCTTCATGAAGAAAATTTCTATTGCGGACCTTTACAGTTTTTTAATTTTTAAAAATAAACAATTAGCTATATTAATTAAAAATGCATGTAATTTAAATGTTTACTAATAGTCTAATGGCTTAAGTAATGCACTTATTTAAGGTAGTCCGGAACAGCTCTGGAATTATTTGTAGGTGCTGGAACATGCCCCATATCAAACCTTTCTTTGTCAGGAAACTTAATTAATAGCAAAAATTATTCAAAAAGGCAATTGTCAAAATTTGAAGGTGGTGTGTGTGTCCTCTAGCCCCACAAGAGTGGGAAATGGTAACATTTAAATTTGAAAAAAACTACATATTGTTGATATTGATTATAGTATTATGCTATATAAGATTAATATTATCAGTGAAAATAGTAGATTGTGAGTTCCATGGTAAACAAAGTCAGAGGTATTAAAGATACCAAGCAGAATAATGGAACAATCAACATTCAGTATTATAACCTCGAGAAATTCTACAACAAGCGATAGCTCCCACTAACACAACTAATGCTAATATAAATATCAATCACATAAAGATTGATATGATCAAACTTTATTTTTACGATAAAGATGCCGATGATACCTGGCAGTCTATTTGCAAATACACTATAGTCAATAAGAAACGAATTCAAATAATTCCTCCAACAGGAAGCAATATGCCCGTACATAGGTTGGACCTATAATTATATTAGTAGATGTTCTTAGATTCTTTCTGTCTTTAATAAGAAATTAAGAGTCCAAAAATGTAAAAATAAAGGTTGTTTATGTTTTTGATGTATATATCTATTTTCTATTCATTTATTTTATATTCATTGCCAAGATGCCAATAAGTTTCTTGAGCTAGTACGCATACTTAATGAGGTACCTAGAGGCTAAAAGATAGTATAATGTATCTCATTTAATGTTTCAAATTCCAAGTTGGAAATTCACATTCCATTAAAAAATAAAAAAAAGTTAATCCATTTAAAATCGATTTAAATTTTTGGTGCTGGTTACAATTTATTTTGTTTATTTACAAGTCTTAATTGAATCATATCCCTCGTGGACCGGTATCAATATTGAACGGTAGTAGTAAGTAGCAAACGTTTTTGATGACCAGTTTGTTGAATTTTTATTCAGTTACAACCTGAAGAATGATATATGCATTAATTTATTATTGGCGACATTTTCCTTTTATTTCTCTAATTCAGAATTAGTTTAAATAATTAATTGATGACAAGGTAATTTTAGTTCTATTTTCTGTTGGATGTAAATACTTCAACTACAACTATCTTTTATATTAACAATTCCTAAAACACAACATTTGAACGGAAGGAATTTGTAAGATTTTAAGAATAATAATGTCGTGTTTTACATTTGCGTCCAATATTTTTAATTTTTTTATTATTATTTAGCAGATGTAAATGGTCGAAAGCAGAAGATCAATAAAAGATATAAATACTTTATAATTTATATTGTAATTCTCAATTGATTTTTAATTTTCGTTAATATTTTCAAATTAGTGTTATATAAATCAGGTATTATTCTTGGCAAGTAAATTGACAGTTTGAATTTATTCATATTGACAAATTAAGTTTATTGAAGTCAAGTGAATAAAATGTAGTAAACGCTTGTACTAGGGAATTCGTAGGTAAATACTTAAGATTAAGTGAATAAAATTTTAAGTAAATACTTAAGATTAAGTATTTACTTCTTTTGTAGTAATTACTTAATATATGTTGGAAAACCTCAAATTTTCCAAGTAATCACTTAAATCTGAGTGAATAATTGAAGTTAATACTTTCTCTTGCTAGTAAGCACTCCATAATTTCTAAGGTAGGTGATCAGTGTACTTACGGTTAATAAAATGGCAGATTTCATGATTTTACGTGTGGGTAAAAAATATAGAAAAGATGGAGTGTTAGCCCGAGTCATTCGAAATGCTTGTTAAGGTTTGAATCTGAAAGTGTAGATTTCTTATGTAATGAGTTTCTGTCAGAAAATATCAACGAACGTAGAGGCGGCGCACTATCTGTAAGAAAAAATGGAGATATTTCTTCGCTATCTAAGCGATCCAGGCTTTCAGAGCGGAGTAGCGGAAGACTTTGGGATTCATCGCACTACAGCCTGCAAAACGATAAATTGGGTTCTTAATAAAGTGTGCCAGAAGGCAGACCAGTGGATTAGATTTCCAACATCCGTCATTGAACTAAATGATGCTAAAGTAAAATGGCAATCACGTTTCACAATTCCTACTGTGATAGGTGCATTGGATTGTACTCATATAAAAATAAAAAGGCCAGGAAGATTTGCTGACGAGTACGTAAATCGGAAAGGCTATGCAAGTATAAATGTACAAGCTACTTGTGATGCCAGTGAAAAATTTACAAGTATTGATGCGCAGTGGCCGGGAAGTGTACACGACAGCAGGATTTGGAGGCAAAGTACAGTAAATCAAGTTTTATCACAGTTTAATGGGTCATTTTGTCTTCTTGGTGATTCTGGATATGGAATCTCTCCATGGCTCTTGAATCCTTATAAACCAGCAAGAAATAGACAACAAGAAAGGTTTAACACCTTACATTCTCGGGAAAGGGTGATTATAGAAAGACTATTCGGGCAGCTCAAAATGCCCTTTCCTATACTCAGTAATACTGTTAGAGTATCAAGTGAAAGGATACCAAAAATAATATTGTGTTGCGCAGTACTGCATAATATCGCAAAATATTTGAATGATGATTTTGTCCCAGAACAAGCCATTGAAGATGATATGTTGGAAGAAGTGAGGTATGAAGACATAGACGAAGGTGATGAGGGGAGACGTTTGCGGCGTATAGGCGAACGAAAACGCGAGAATATTCTTGCACTTTTAAATTTGTAATATGCCTATAGTTTTCTGAATTAAACCAAACTTTTAACGTGTAAACGTTTATTTATTGAGAAATGATTACCTACTTAAAAATTAAATGAAAAAGTTTCTTACAATAAATATTGACCGAGCTCTGTCAAAATGTTTTCTTCGGGATCTGGCGCTTGTACATTTTCATTTCGAACCAAACGTTGTTTTAGTAGTTCAATTATTAATTTATCTTTTCCTGTTGCAACCTCGATGCTGCCAACTGTTCTAACAGTACAAGGCGTTGCAACTCAGGAGTTGTAAGTTTTGACGTTTCCTCTGTTTCCTGCTCCAGATGAAGTTTTCGTCGTTTACTTTCTTTTTCCACATCAACTTCTTTACGGAATGGTGCAGTTCTGCTTTCTTTTGAGGTTGCATCTGATTGGGATGGCGCATTTCGGTTTCTGACAAGCATTGCATCAGACGAGTTGTCCAGTGTTACACCAACTGAAAGGCTTCCAGGAACTTTTGAAAAAACAGGATTCTCTTCAAAATTTATGATTTCCAAAAATTGACTTTCCCATTTTTTCAGTTTACTTGGTTTATTACCCGTTGCGTTTATATCTGTTTTCTTTTTAATATTCGTCCTCATGTTGTTAAGAAGTTTTTAAGTTGTGGTATGGTGACTCTTTTACCAATGCCTTTACTATACTCTTCTTTTATTTCATTCCAGGATTTTTCTTTCGATACCATCATTTTCGGCAACATAGATTTATTTAATACCACTCGGTGGTTTTTATTAAACTCACAAAGAGCATCTTACTCTGTGTATTGCTTGTCTCATCTTTACGGCTTTCACTATTTTTATGATTACTAGATTCTTCTTCACTACTAGACATGTTATTTTTACATTTACTGCTTTCTTCTTCACTACTACACATGATAACACGACTTCTAAATATGTTAACCAAAGTGATTGTCAGTACAAGAGGGTATGTTTACATTTTTTCGTACATAAAGGATTCGTATAGGTTAACTTTTAATCGTACACCGAAGCAAATACTTAATTATTTCGTTTATAAGTAAAAACTTGCTAGTAAGTACTTCAAATTTTCCAGCAAATACTACCTAGTAAAAGCAAACGATCATTCTCTCCAAATTAAGTATTTGCTTTAACTCAATAGTAAATACTTTCCAGTGTTTACTACTTTTTATTCACTTGGCCCATTATATGTTTTTTGAAATTAATTTATTTGTGGGCGTAGAAAAATATTGTACATAATTCTAGCGGTAAGCATTTTTTCATTCCATGTTTCATGCCGTTTACAGCTTTTATTATACAAAATGCTATAGTGAAACAAAAAATTGCAAAAAATTATTAGACAAACGTTTGCCTATAAGAAAAGTGTAATGTAAAAGAATAATATGATAAACAGTTGTTACGAATATTATATTATATTTATTGTCGTTAACGTTTCATGATGGATTCCATAATATATTATACACTTTTAAACATTTACTTGTGTAAAACGTAAGAGGATTTTGAGATTCAAATTATAAACCCACTTATAACACATGTTAATATAATTTTATGAAAGTTAAATACCCTAAAACTGAATGGCATTAAAATAATTGGAATGAGGTTGTTAACCTAATATTTTTCATAATTACTTCCATAAGACGTAGAAATTCAGACATGCAAAAATGTACATTTTAATTTTCTTGTGTTAAATATTCATTCATTTACATGGAATCTACATTTATGCTAGCTTGAATAAGTAAATCTATAACTCACAAAATATATTTTTATTGTAGCGGCATGTTATAAATATGTAGACCATAGCTTTGAACAACAATAATTTGGTACGTGACTGAATTTTAGTTATACAATTTTATTTTCTACTAAAATCTTGGATTTTCACAAATTAACAAATAATTACTTAAAATAAATTAGAAATTAGTATTGATTTTATACAAAAAATTAAAATAAAAATTAATTAACACGTTCGCTTCCGCACGTCGCATATAAGGATAGGAAACATTCTAACTCAAAAATGTGTATGCCTCATATGTGTGACTTGCAGGTTACAGTGTTCAGTTTTCTACTTTATACTTATGAAGAATTGCTACAGATGGCATATGTGTTCTGATATGACTTTTATATTCGTGCCATGTCTGTGATTAACTAAGTTTCGGCTGCCTTAGCACCCCACAAAAAATTGCTTTTTGAAGTTTGCACACGAAAAAGAGAACAGCTGGGGTTATTGAGAGTTGAATCTAACCCCCTGCACAAGAAGATTTTGAACTTTTGATGTTTGAACATTAAAGAGCTGAGCTAGCACAGGCTAGCACAACTAAAAAATAATGTTAACACACCTTTAATAACAGAGTTATTGAGGTTTAAACTGAGAGACTAAGGCGACTCAGCTCTTGCAACAAAAAATATCGAATTTTTATGTTTGCACACGAAAGAGAATGGCTAAGCACAGGCTAGCACAACTTGCTCAACGCCAGCACAATCTTCGGAGTTATCGGAGGCACCAGCAGGTCAGAG